>JAZGTI010006255.1:0-23770 GCA_036877585.1 Botia kubotai | reverse complement strand
TATTCTACTTAAACATAAAGCTTTTATTCACACACTATTCAGCAAGAAGTACACAACCAAACGCTGACTCCTTTGCATTCAATACTGACAGGTGATACAGCCAATAAGAGAAGACAATACGTTGCCTCTAACATATGATTGGCCTATAGCCAAAACGTGAGAATACTACAGTCTCCCTCTCCATCCGACTCTTTATCTCCCTCCCCTTCCGGGCGGAAGGCGGCGGCGTTTTGACGCCGTGCGGTGATGCGCCGCAGCTGTGCTCGGTCCGCCCGTGATGAGCTCGGGCAGGTGCGGCGCGTCCGTTGCCAGGGCGACGCTGATAGCCCCGGTACGCCTCGTCACACTTCTCACTGAACTTTTCCAAATCTTTAATTCCCAGTGATGCATTGTTATATTAAAAGTAGGTGAGCCTGGCTGTGCATATACTCTGAAACAATTTAGGTGAATCTGTTCTGGCTGTGCATATACTCTGGCACAACTCTATGCTATTTTGCTTTTGTTGATGCAGATGACAACCAGATGTTTTGCAAGTTTCCAAATACTGCTAATTAAGGGCCCCAGTCCCCCATCTTAAAGATAGGGAGTGATATGGTTTTAAGGTCCATCTAAAATGTCTTCTGGTTTGCCCTACATGAAATCTTTGTGACTGTGTGAACTTATGCCCTATCATGGAACTGGAACTGCAAGCAGAATCAAAGCTTAGCAGTTAGTTTACGTCAAACTAGTGTACATCTCTATTATTAGCTAGTAACTTTATAGATCCTGATAATAAGTGTGGCCCAAAAATATAAGCCACTTAAACCATACTTCACATTGCATGGACAATAAAATATCAAACCCAGTGCCATCTGCTGGAAAATGAGGTTCAGTGCTTTCTCAGAACTAACTTCACTTAGACATACCTGCATTTGCAGCTCAGCTTGTGCATTTTCCTGGATGAATGAAGTTATATCACCCTATGTTCACACAGGTGTCCTAGCAGAGTTAAAACATGTATAGTTCATAATATTAAACATAATATTAGTGGTGAACCAAGTTTTTAATGGTTGACTGTCAAATTCATACATTTTGTCCCTAATATGTTTATACATTCTTATATTCTTATAATCTTAGAATTAATTTTACCAGCAAAAAGCACTATACTAAAAAACCCATATAGTGCTGCTCTGTTGTGACTGATATTACATCCCTTTATACATAAATACACTCCCATCCATCTATGTTATAGTTCTACATAGGGAGTTCCCGTTCCCTCTGCCAGTTCCTTGCTTACAGACCCACTTGTAGAGAGCAAACCCATGATTAAACAGTAATGTTTGTGCTGAGGCCAGTGCCAAGCATAAGCTCAAAGACCTCAACAAAAGAACCAAACTGAGTCACAGGATACACACATAGGCATCAGAAATGAAGGTATTGTTGTATGGTTCTTGCAATGGTGATAATATTTGGAGTACTAGAGTGTTTCAAACCCCATTAGGGGTTGCACAATACTTACCAGATCTCCAATTTTAAAGACCCCATTGAGGAACGGCACAGTTAACCTCCAACATCAACAATGGTTTGAGAAAAATAATTGGCTAGAGTTATAAACTGAACCTTTTTTACCTAGAGTCTGCCGGAGTAAATTTAACTGGGAACTTTGAAAAACAGAACAATTGACTGAATTGCCTTTTTTCTTGTTGCACGAGAAAGGAGCTGTTGGATACAGTCCATGGAGATCAAGTACAAGTACAAGTGGAGTTTATTGTCATTTCAACCATATACAAGTACATAGTGAAATGAAACAACGTTTCTCCGGGACCAAGGTCTCACAGAACTACAAGGAGTACATAATTTATACATAATCATAATTTATAATTTATATCATAGTTCTAACCTACCATCACCGCTGCATTTCTGGGGGCTGGTCTGGGGAGGGGGGCCCTGAGAGACAGAGATAGACTAAGATAGTGAGAGGGGCATGGGGATTGGAAGGGAAATGTGTAGGGGTGAGTGAAAGAAAGGGTAAAAGAATAGCCAGAGACAAAATGAGACAGAGGTATATTCTTTGACATCAACACAAGCTGACAATTAATAAAATAAGGGAAGTCAACAGAGAGGAGATAAAGAGAAGAGAACAGGGGGAACGGAGAGATGGAGACATCTGCTTCTCATCTGGTATGGGAAAATCCTCCAGATCATAGGGATTAGTCTGGGATCCCTTGAAAGAGGTTACCCTGCCACTCTGCGATTCTCAGACTGTTAATAAGGCCTCAAAGATTAACTTCCTAGTGTCTCCTCACTGAATGGATATGTAGAATTTAACATTTCAGAGTGGTGCTTGTCACGATGCAGTAGGGTTCTAAACTAGGTGGTTGGCGGGGTAGTATTTTGCAATTGCTAATGTGTTTTGAGGGTTTTTGACACTTTATCATGAAGTTGCAATAGCATTCTGAGTGGTTTCATACAGGCTTACTTCAGAAGCTCTGTAATGTTCTGCCATTTATTTTTTGCAGGAGGCAATTGTAAGTACACCATTGAGTAATAACATGCAATTTGAAAACGTATTCATGTCTTTCACTATGATATTCTGGTTCCTCCTTTAAGATACGTTATTGTGTTCTGTTTATTTTCATGTCAGGGAAAAAAAAATAATTTGTTTGCTTAAAAATGTATAGCACACCTCTCCTCAACATCTGACATATTATCTACAGCATGTTCAAGACAGTATGGGATGAATTACATGCCAAATGTCATTCTTAGAAGTAGATGTTTTCGTATGATTATTAGTAATAGTGATGATTGCTTTAGCAGGAACCATAAAATGTGTTTAGCCACCTTGTTAGAAGTGTTGTTTTCCTCTGTATTTATTATTTCATTTTTGAGTATAACGGTGCAGGCCTGTGTTGAGGGAGTAGAATGTAAGTTCCCTGAAATAGACCTTTTTGTTCCTTAGAAGTAATTTGGCAAAATACATGCCAGCCCTCCACTCCAATCTTTGCAATATCTGCAATGTAGCCTACTTGATAAATGTTTTGTGCATTGTGAATTATCCCATAAATGCTCCAGAAGCACAATTGTAACTCTTCCAAATATAACACATTTATTTTTCTTATTTGCAGTGAAAAGCATTTTTTATTTTACTTCTCAAGTATATTTATCTTGTTTTAAGGATGTTTAAAAAAGCCATGAAAGATGGTTATTCTAACACAGTACAGTTTGAATCTACATTCAGTATTCCCCACAATCAGTAAGGGGGTGTGTGTTGTTGTGTAATGATTTATGCCCTGGGGCATGTCCAGATTCTCTGATAAGATATCTTGTCATCCTTTCTAATAAGTCTTGAACAACTTCTTGGTCTCACCAGAATCTCATGCAGTGGGTTTACTGACAATACTGTATATACAATATATTTATATGCATAAACTACTGTATAAACTAGTAGTCTTAGCCTGAGACAGAATGCATGTTGCACACAAAAAATGACAAGCTCTTTCCTGAAAATTCTTAAAACTGCGGTATCATGTTACACAATTAGTCACTTTACGTGTTAGACACATGGCCTTCTCAGATACATTATAATAAAAGATGAATGTAACATCTGCTTATGAAGTAATTTTTTTACTTCATAAAAGTCCCACTGACCTTATTCTCAGTCTCTGACACACCCACAAATCAGAAGTTATCACTTAGACTTTTCAAAGTCTGCTATACATTTTATATAATCAGCTTTACGTCATTGGGTCATTAAGTGTTTTGAAGTTTAGAAGTTGGCAGGCTGTTAAAATAATGGTTCTGAGAAAATGGCTGATGGTTTTTCCAAAGTTAGAAAAATTTATGGCATCTTAATAAAAAAAAAAAAAAAATCTTGCGAGAACTGTAAGTGGTCAGACTCATGGACTGTTACGGTGGAGGCTCCAGCACCCTCTCCACCGCAGCAGCAGAGGGAGCCGTCTCCGGAATACTGAGAACCACTTCCAGAACTACACTTCCCATCATCCCCTGCTACCACCTGATTACTTCCTGCCATCACACCTGATCATCATATACTCACCGTATTTAAGCTGAACTCCAACTCATGATCATTGCAAAGTCTTGTTTACACTGGTTGCAATTCTGAGTGTTATTTCTGATTATTTTTCTGTGTACTGATTTGGATTGTTAAAACGGATTTTGGATTCTCTGCCGCCTGCCCCATTGATCTCTGGTTTACTGGTTTAAGATTGTTTCTGCCTGCCTGTGATTCTCTGCCTGATTATCATTTAAGATTGTTTGCTGGCTGCCCTGACCATTGCCTGTATCATGTTTTTGATTGTCTGCCGCCTGCCTTTGTTATCCTTGCTGTTGTTGACTTCTCTATTAAATACTAAACTGCAGATGGATCCGAATGCTTCTAACCTCTCATCACATTGATAAAGCACAATTCTGACCAAATAGTTAACAATTAGCTTCCTCATGGCTTTTTTACTTTTTCATGGCTATCTGAAAAATAAAAGACGCTGTAATTTAATAATTTTATTGAGATTTCATTTTATTGCATGATAAACCCTAACCCTAACATCGAATCAGACTGAAGCTCTAAAGCCTAAAAAAGTTTAAAACAAGATAACAAGAAGACAGGCATTTAGGCTTTAATCTCTGAAAGCCAACCACAGCACCGCCTATAGATGTAACTACAGGTGTGAATAACGAACCAAAATCATAGCATAAATTAGTAACAATACAAATGACAAAAGCAAATGGCAAAAGTTTCTCCAAGAGACCCAGTGCTTGTACATGTTCAGGCCTCTCCATTCTCGTCATCCTGCTTTGACCATCCTGGAGCTCCTCTGTTTATTTGTGTACACAATGTGAGGAACATGATCATGGAAAATCAAACACGCAATGAGGGGAAAGTGACTGAAAAGTTCTGCTGATATACATCAAGACAAGCTTATTTAATAAATTCTATAACTAATGGTATCGAACATCAGCATTAACTGGTGTACTCATATCATGGTTTTACAATTATGTTACATGCTCTGTTCCACAGTGGTGGTCTCTCACTCTGGTTCCGTCTGGGACCACTCTTCCTCACCAGCCCTCCAGGACACATGGTACCAGACCAGTCTATTAAGAAAAAAGTACAAACAGACAATATCAGAGGAAATCGAATCCAATGTTTTAGCAAGTGCACATTGGCCCTGGAGCACTGCTCACCGTTAATAGGCAGATGTGTCCTAGTGAGGAGTTGTTCCTCTGCCAAATTCCCATCGTCCGGTTGCACTGTGTATTGTTTTAAGATATTAACTTTCCACAGCACTAAACCCATCATCCTATCCTAAACTCCTCCCCCAGTCCCTTTAGGGTTCCATTTTTCCCTAAGACCCTCGACACGCTGCCACATTCCCTCCCTCCGCTCTTGTTCTACAACTGGAGGTAGTGGTAATAACTATTTAGGTAGTTGTCTTTCCCTACACAAAAATAAACCCTGAAGAAATCATTTTGCTTGGCAGCGGTTCATATAAACACAGCTCCATCGGATGGATTTTACATTGCACTTGCCTCTGGCATGTCCTACTTTAAACTTTTGTAATGGGATACACTGCAGCTCTAAGCCTGACAACCCTGCCTTAACCTTACATTGTGTTGATAAAGATTAACACAAGTGTTTGTATAAAAATTAGAACCACTTCCTGTGAGAAGAGATACTGTGGGTTAAATGGTAGTTTCATCATTTATGTAAAAGAAAAATTATATGAGGCTTAAAATAGGGCCTGAGTACTCAGAAGGTAGTAACGGCATGAATTGTAATTAATGACTCTAAGGAAGTATTCTGCTTCTGTGTGGGAAGTATTGCTAACCTCAAAGAAAAAAATCCAGGTTAAATACAAGTCAAACCCTGTTATCCCAAAAACAAAAATTGACACAGTCCTCCATCTCCAACATTTACATATAGTAACATACCATAACAGACTTGAGCAAGTCTACAGCATGGCAAATAAATACATTACACTGTTTTGAAAGTATAACACTTGTGCATTATAGATGTTTTTGCATGTTCTAATTCATGAATCAGGTCTAAAATACCTGGAGTGATTCATTAGCATTCCCATTTATCTTAGTTTTAATTCCAGTTGCTAAACTGGTGCATGAATGCAACCTGGATGCTGTTGTCTTTGCTTCAAGGGCACCTAAGCTAAATGTCTTGTGACTAACCACTAATACTCATTTCAGCAGACCAGAAAACATATACTTAATATAATGCAATATAGAATGAATAATATATATACATTTGTGATTTTAATGTTGCTTTCAAAAAGTTATTGTATTATTGTCAACAAGTATTTTTTATCTGTTACACAGAGCAAATAAGCAAACTCCACATAACCTTTATTGGTAGACATCCACTACAATTAGTAACACAACCAGAAGTTAATTCATCAAGTAGTCCCACTTCAACGGGTCAATGGAGATTTTATAGCTGAACTTTTACTTTTTAAATAATACTTTTACATTTACAATTAAATTTATAATTCTGCATGTTAAAACCCTTTAAAGTTTTAAGTTTCCATTGTAAGTGTATTAAAATTATTGTACACTTACAGTGGAAGTGTGATTTCTTTTTTTGTTTTTACAAACTGAGAAAAAAAGTCTACATTTTTGTGATAATTGACAGCAATTTTGTATTTAACCTCTATGTGTGTGGTTTAAATATATGCATAAAGCATAAAACAATTTTTTTTGCATTTCACCCCCTGGAGAAGAACAAACTTATTATTAGAGAGAAGAAATATTATTATACTGCAATAATAAACAGTACTGCTGCAGCAGAGCAGAAGTCTGAACAACCACGTTGTTTTTATGGGACTCCTGCACTTGCAAATATTATTCGAAACAAATACACTTAAGCACTGTAACCTACCTCATATTAGACACAGTACTGTGGCATTAATGTGTGTCACTGCCTACGCAAAGTGTATGCAGCATATATTATTTATTTTCATGTCGCTCTCTAATAGGTTGACATTTATAGGGAGAATACAACAGAAAATGTTTCAGAACATCACAACTCAGTTATTTGTAATATAGGCTGTTATAAAGCTACAAGCAGGTTACTGGGTGTCCTTATGTAAATTAAATCTTATCGTTATAAAAATATATAATAATTGTCAATGGCTCACTTCCTTTATTGTCATTATCAAGTAAAGATTGTGGCTCTTGGGGAACAGGGTTTGACACTCCTGCTCTAAAACCACTGTTTTCGTGTTGTCTGTCTTTCAGGACAACGTAAACGCCCACTGATATGATTGGCTAACATCTCTGCCTAGGAAAAACGCCCCTGCCATAAGTGCATGTAGAGCATGTATATTAAAAAGTGGGAAACAGTAGAATACTGCCACATGTTTTTAAACAAGAATCTGATCCTGAATTAGAAGAGAATGAACCATCCCCAAAACCACAGAAAATACAGCTGTGTTCAAGCATTACACAAATAAGAAAACACACCAAGAAAATGTGCACTTACTGATTTTGCTAACTAAGGTGTGTTACTGGGTCAAATTTTTTTGGTCCTGGAACAATCCTGTCAAAGAAATGTCCTAAAATCTGGTTGGCTGTCAGGAATGTTGTTCCACCCTGCTGAAAATGCCAGCTTAGACCAGCATCTTCCTGATCTTTGAAACGTTTGTGAAGTTCATAGCTTAAAAGTTTGAAAGACAAGAGTTTTGTTTAAGGCACACATGCTATTTTTTGGCATGTTTAATGACAGGATATAAGGAAAATATAATTTTCCCAAGCATAGCCTTTGGCAACACATGAGAGAGTTCACGAGTGATCTTATTTTATTAGTTGTGTACCCCCTCACATCATTAATGGAAGATCAGATCATACTTCACAGGCAAGAAAAAACCTGTGCAATATGTAGGTAAACACGAACAACATTCCAGATGGCAAATTCTACCAATATGGATCACCAAGTATATAGAGATCACAAGAATTCAGGCACTAAAAAGCAGCGAGATATGCTCCAAACAGATGTGTACTGTCAAAATCTTATAGGAATAGCAGTTGACAAAATTACACCAATGTACAATAGTAAGATATTGTTTTCTTAGTTCATTTGGCTTAGGCTGTTTTTTTAAGTGTTTTTACAAATGAAACAATTTAAATGATCTTTCATGCTGATCGTGAATAGATGATCTTTAACACCAGTCTGTTTTTATGGTGTATGGTCCTATCAACCACACAGAACACCCTAGCCACAGCACAATCTACCTAATCCACTTAGAATGGTTTAGCAACCACATACCAGCTTTGCTGTAGCTCAGTGGTTAGAGCATGGCGTTAACAATGCCAAGGTCATAGGTTCGATCCCAGGGATTGCACATACTCAGAAACAATGTATAGTTACATGCAATGTAAGTCGCTTTGGATAAAAGCGTCTGCCAAATGCATAAATGTAAATGTAATGTAAATGTACCATTGCTCTACACTGTGAAAATGTTTAAATGACATCTAAACATATAACAAAATACTAAAATCTATATTGTCTCATTGTATGAGTCCTGTATATACAAGTAATGTTGTTCATCTTTAGTTTTATAAACATAAATGGTCATACTGAGATCAAATACATGACTATCTAAGGCTGGTCCATTTCAGCCTAAAAGTCCACTTACTGTCTCTGTTTGGCTGGTGCACAAGAACAAGGGCTATGAGAATTGATTGGTGGGTGGGGTGAGAGGGTAATCTGAAGCTGCGGAACTCACACTGTTTGCTGACAGCATCTACCAAAGTGTGCGCTTCACAATAGCACACAGAGACCCTGTCAGTCAACATACCATGAAGAATGCAGTGAAACTGAAGAATCTCCAGTCTGAGCATTCCAGCGCTACAGCAAACACCACATCCTTGTATATAAACATTATGTGAGTGAGACAGGAATACTTTACACACACACACTTATGCATACATACACACTGACAGAATCTGAAACTATTTGAAACATTTCCATGCATCATTAACTGAAATAATACTGTCTCAAATATGTTTTTTAAAAGTGCTACACTATTGGTGGTATGTTGCATTATAATAATACAGCATGATCAGAGAGGATATTGTTTGTTTCACATGGTGTCTATTCTAAGTCTGTGCTTTTTCTGGTTGGACTGTAGACCCCATACAGCTTTACCCAGAATATGAGATGATTTCTGAGACTTTTGACCACACAAAGAAGTGTTGAATGGACCAACATCAACATCCTGGCTTTCAGGTTTGTTTATTGTGTTATGATGCAATAGCAATTGCCAAGTACAATGAACATTAGTTTTATCACAGTATGAAGAGTTGGGACTGAAATCAAATATGCAGTTTTGCATTTTTAACCTTGGATGCATGACGTCCACTACAGTGGAAAAATCTTTAAACCCATTCAGGGTGTGATGGACCATCCAAACCATGAGTGATTTTATTTGACTCTTACATTAGTCTAGATGCCTCAAGAGCCTCTAGAAAATGTATTACCATCTTCTGTTGCAGCAGAAAGATGTGTTACTTAAAAAATGCATCATTATGTTTTAAAGTTAATAGAAACATTGTGATTTGTTGTAAGGGATGTGAATTTATGCATCAAAGTCTTGCAAACAATAATCGTAATTATTTTAATAAAATATTTTGCGTGATGCTGCTGCATTTCTATGCTACAATTTATACTAAGAATAAGACCACTTAAAAAGAGATATGAGTTCTGTTTTATAGTTCTTGAAGTTAAAGATGCGAGGACTTGGAGGGAAGGGCAGTGGGAGGACAGTATGAATATGAGCAGGGCTTCAGGAGGAGGAGATTTAAATGATCCACTTGTTGAAAGGTATTCACGGCGCTCATGTGGAAGTGTGCCACTCTATTTGGAACATGCTCGAGCTGGATTTTTTTACTTTGAAACTGACGCTGGATCTCCAGACGATTATAACCAGCAAACTATAATTATAAAAACAATTCACGCCATAAGGACCTATTTTAAACATTTTACCGGTGATATTTGCGTGCATCATCAGAGCCGGTTTAAAATGTTGTGTTCTGTAACCACTTTTTCATGTATTTTTTTGTTAAGTTAAACATTTAAACTAAATTTCTGTCATTTATTTTAATCTAATAACTTGAGAAAAGCTAAGTGACGCACACTTTACTGTAGAAGACGAACGCTGAAACTGGGCCATCAAGGACAGTTTGTGGACACGGTGGAATATTTTTTTTTTAATTTAGACATTATTACTGTTTGGATGGACAACTGTTTGGATTTCTCTACTGTACTTGGCATTCGACTAGTCTTGGCATTCGAGATGAGTTATATTACATCACTATTACAAATAGTTGCTGCGGTCCAATTGAGCCTTATACCTGCACAGGTGAGCATTCATGGGCTGTCCTTTATTAAAGGCAATGTTATTAATCTATACATGTTATTAACCTATAACCAATGTACACTGTAAGCGAACGACGCGATAAAACCGCAATGCTACTATTTTAATTAATGAAGCGATCAGACAGTGACACAGTGAGACAGCAGATTTGCTCTTGCATTTTGTCTGTGCTTTTGTATAATTGGTGGTACATGTACATCAGGATGTCTTTGTGAGATGGGTCGTCTTAATGTCGCGTCCCAGTTGAACGCGTGCTGTTGAACTTCCCTAAATCTGAATTTGTAATAACTTTGTGAATAGAAACTTGTTGAAAATATGCTATTATTTGTAATAGTATATAAGGACAGTATTACTTTTAACTTACCACATGCATATCAGCATGTGATACCTCATGTATAGAACTAATTGTAAAAGAATTGATTAAAAAGAGTTAATGGTGTGGATTTGTACGAGTCTTCGTGTAGTTTGACAGCTATAAAAGAACTGGCTAAATAAACGGAGTCAGTTTCCTTTTGTCACGGCTGAGAGTAAAACCTCGCAGGCGGCTGTTTTTATAGCTTGACCGCTTTTGAAGTGCTGCCACAGAAATCGTTGAGTCATGAAACGAAACGTGACGGAGTGCATCACACCACAGTACCCCAAACGCGTTTGACACAGGGATGCATTTATCAAATCTTACTCAAGAACAGAAATAAATGCCACTATACTAAAATTAGGCAGTTAGTTTTGTTTTCTAGTGTTGTAATAGATAAAGTGTGCACATTGCCAAGTTGTCGTTAGCCTGAAATAGTTTTTCAACCAAACTATCCTTTTTCCCAGTTTCAGGAACAGGAGCGTAATAATAATATTATTGTCCATCAGCTCCAAAAAAAAAAGGAAACCTGGTGACAGTAACATAAGTGTATGTAAACGTAAGTGTTAACGGTTTGTGTTGAACAAAGTTTGTGTGAGTGTGTGATCCTTCAGTCCGCTATTGCACAGTCTGGTTGTGAGGGTCAGAATGCTACGGTACCGTCTGCATCCCACATCACACATGGGGTCATCCACAATGCTGGTGGCTTTGTGGATGCAGCGTGAGGTGTAAATGTCCATGATGGAGGGAAGAGAGACCAAGATGATCTTCTCAGCTGTCCTCACTACCTGCTAAAGGGTCTTGCGGTCCGAGACGGTGTAATTTCCAAACAGGATGCTGCACAGGATGCTCTCGATGGTCCCTCTGGGGGATGGGAGATGTGCTTTCCTCAGTCTTCTTAGAAAGTATAGGTGCTGATGGGCTTTCTTGGTTATTGAACTGGTGTTGAGTGACCAGGTGAGGTTCTCCGCCAGGTGAAAGCCAAAGAACTTGGTGCTCTTGAAGATCTCCACAGAGGAGCCATCGATGTTCAGTGGAGAGTGGTCATGGTGTGCTCTTCTAATGTCAACAACCATCCATTTAGTTTTGTCCACGTTCAGAGAGAGGTTGTTGGCTCTGCACCAGTTCGTTAGCCGCTGCACCTCCTCTCTGTATGCTGACTCATCGTTCTTGCTGATGAGACCAACCATGGTTGTGTCATCGGCGAACTTGATGATGTGATTCGAGCTGTGCATTGCTACACATTGTAAGTCAGCACAGTGAACAGCAATGAGTTGAGCACACAACGCTGAGGGGCTCCAGTGCTCAGTGTGGTGGTGTCAGAGGTGCTGTTCCCGATCCGGACTGATTGAGGTCTCCCAGTCAGGAAGTCCAGGATCCAGATGCAGAGGGAGGTGTTCAGGCCCAGCAGGTTTAGCTTTCCAATCAGGTGCTGGGGAATGATTGTGTTGAATGCTGAACTGAAGTCTATGAACAGCATTCGAACATACGTGTCTTTATTGTCCAGGTGAGTGAGGGCCAGGTGGAGGGTGGTGGTGATGGCGTCATCTGTTGAGTGGTTGGGGCGGTAAGCGAATTGCAGAGGGTCATGAGAGGGGGGCAGCGGGGTGTTTATGTGCCTCATGACGAGCCTCTCGAAGCACTTCATGATGATGGGTGTGAGTGCAACAGGACAGTAGTGATTGAGGAAGGACACTGGAGACTTCTACTGTATAATTTCCAAAGCTAAATAATCTTGGATCTTTTTTGATTGGGTGTGACAGAGGTTAAAATACTATAAAACACAACAAGAAACTGTGTACTGAAAACTGGAAATGATTGTCGAAAACTGATCTGTGATTTGCACCTCTAGCTTTAATATCCAAAATGTAATGCAGAATCATGCCTATTTTTATGTGGTCAGATAAAGACAGAGTGCTATTGCATTGACTGGAGAAGATCTAGTGCCAATATGCAATATTTTGAACAGATGCTTTATGTTATGCTCTTAATAATAATTAAATAGGTTTTACTGAATATTCTAAATGCAAATGGGTGAACACGTATTTTAAATGGTTTACACATGTGAAGGTCAAGTTGTTATAAAAGGGTTGTATAATCATATGAGATGCTTCTCGGTGGCATATGAGATGCTGTTTTGTGGATAAAGTTAAGGTTTTAGAATGAGTACATTTAGCACCAGGTGAAACCACTTTGAGAACATTTAACACTAAAAACAGCAAGCGTACACTTGCTGTACACACTGGCCACCTAGTTGTCCATAACTGGTGCAGTGCGGCGCAATCAAATCATCTTTTGCGCCTGGGTGGAATAAAATGCTTTTCCCAGTGGACCCGGACTAGTCCAGTTTGCTGAATAATGAGAGCTCCATGCTCATCTCAGAGGAGAGATGTCTCCTTTGTGCTGTCTGTCTCATCTACTTTGCCACTGTTAACCATTTCAGAAGAAAGTCAAACAGAATGGAAAAGTAAACATTGCCCATGTGGTTGTGACCATTTATAAATGTTTTCTTTTGCCCTCTCGTATCGGGCGGAGTGCTTGGTTTACCCAAAATATGTGCAGTGTTGAGTCAGACACTGGAAGAAATTCTACCATGTATCATTGTTGCATGGAACAAGCTTACGTGTCACTAGTGATGATGTGTGCAAAATGGGTTAAGGTTTAAAGAGCTACCTCACCAATTTAGAAACCTTATTTTCATCTTCCATATCCAGCACCATATATCACATATAACACATATATATAACACACACACACACACACACACACACACATAGTTAGACAGATAGACAGATAGATAGATAGATAGATAGATAGATAGATAGATAGATAGATAGATAGATCGCTGTGTCTTTCTCATCATTCTTATCATATGTATTACTGTACTATGAATGAGTGGCCTTTAAAGCTACTGTATATCACTTTATATCACTCGCAACAGCCAAGTGACTGTGTGGCCCACCTTACTCCACTGTGCAACCCAAACTCCTGCTTTATGTAATCATGACATGATCTCTTAAAACTGTAAAGCTGCAAGATGCATGACATAACAATTGATGGTGGCAAATACACAAGTTTGTGTTAAGTTTGTGACCTAGAATAAAGAAGAGTATTGGTGCACTGCTTCAAAGCATTGCTGGAAAAGCTACACTGTTTTAAAAATAAGTGAGATACTGTCAAGCTACAGAAAAATGTAGTTAAGTTAATAGTGCCAAACACAGAACCCCAATTAAATTAAGAAATAAATACAAATACCAAATAAATAAGAAACAGATATCAAACAAATTGATATTTCAGTTGCACCTTGATTTAATGTGGGTTGTGTAGCTTAGTGGTAAAAGAACTGATGATTACCTTCTACTATTTACAATCAGCTTGCCGCTGAGCAAGGTGCTCAGTTTGCTCTGGGTGGGGTCGTGATCTTGGATAGGTTTCTGCAAGATAGTTTTAGCAAAACAGCACAATTAACACAAGTGAGGTGTATATTTATGTGATTAAACTGAATAGGTTACTCCTAAAACCTAAAAAAAATCCTAATCCTTGAAATCCTAAAAAAAAGTTGTGTTGTGGTACAGTATATGTGTATTTACAGAAACAATATTCATATAAGACAAAAACAAAAAAGTCATAACAAATATTATAACCCACATTTAGATTTTTCTTCAGTACAGTATGTTCATCCACCCCACTTTTTGTGAAATAATGAATATAACTTCCTGTGTCCGCTACCACTTTTTAAAGCATTCCTGCACCCTTGACCTTAACTACAATTAGAGGGAATTGTGGAACATTGTGGGGACTAGATAATAGGCTATGCAGGGCTTGCAAAATTTCAAAATCCCTGGCACTCTTCAGATTTTGGTAGCCTGAAATGAATTTAAGTAGCCCAAATAAAAAATGACATTATTTTAATGTAGAATATTGTAAAGAAGACAAAACATCAACCAAAAACATTTTCAAAACACAAATTACAACAATCATATAAAATAATCAAATTACAATCATCAATACAAATATTTGGTTTCAACTTAACTGAAATTTCTATGAACTTGTAAAAACAATATAGAACATAATTCAGTCTGTCAGATTCTGAATCTGAAATATCAAGTGAAGTCACAGATAGTGGCAAAGAAAATGCCACTCGACGTTGAGGGCATAGCATCTCCTTCATCAGCTTACTCCATCTGTGCATCGGTCTCCACTTCAGAACTGAAATACCTGCGTAAATCCATGTGCATCTTATTTTCCCACACGCACACACTTAACCATCAGTGTTTTTTTTCTCCACTGCACATGCGCTCTCTATCACGTTTAATCTTGCTGCGGGAGATTTCACTTGTCACGCGAGGAGAGTAATGACTGAAAGGACGAGCATCACTGATAAACAGTTCACAGCGCGATGTGAAGTTGAAAGCGAGCGCACATTCGGACGCAATTTCAATACCCCACATATTGATAGTGGCTCCCCGATGCCCGAAAATTACATACAACATAATTATATATACAACATCCTTATAAGATAGTCAGACAGGCAGGGCATAAATATATTTTGGTAGCCCGACTGGATGACACAATAGCCCCGGGACACCGGGCTAGCGATTTAATTTGAGTTAATCAAATTAAATTGAGTTTTTAAGTTAATTTGAGTTTTCGAGTTAATTTGTCATTGCTAATTTTACTGTGCTCTCCTATTTAGTTTTCTTATTTCCCTACTATAATTGACCTTTCCTGTTTCATCTGTCAATTCCTTTGTATTCTTCCATGGTTTTTCCTTTTTTTAGGCCAGATGACATGCCATCATTCATTTCCTTCCTCACTGTATCATTTACATTGTCTCTTGCTCTTCTTTAGCCATCAAATTCTAGTGTTGCACGTGTTTGTTAACTTTGATCTATAGATCTGGCATTGGTGCTGGAATGTTGGAATGTTGATAGGAAAGTTTTTGTTAATCCACCCATTTTTGGTTTTAAAAAGGGAAGATCATGCGAATTGTGTTGGATCACTTGGTTATCAGATCATATATCCAAGAATGTTGTTGGCAATGTTCCCACTACGCCGAGTGCATGTGTGCCTGTGCAAAAATTCATGCAGAAGCAGACTCAAAAAAAGAGTACAAAACATTTATCAGCATGTCCTTTGATTTGCAGCATGGAACTAAAGTTGGCATCAATAATTAATTTGTCAGGCAAGAGACACATGCTACAACAACAGTATAAAAATTAACAATTTATAGCACCACTAATCATAATAATCATGACTGTTTTAAACATAGAGAAGCACACAGAAGCCTACATTGTTCTTTTCTTTTGTAACTAAAAACATACATGTATGTATGTGTGAAGTACAGTATATACTGTATAATATACAGAACAAATGTCTGCAAAGAGGCAGATGAGTTGTTCAGAATTGGTTTTATAATTAGGTTTTAAAGCATAAACTTTAAAGGGCAGTTGTGATACATAGGATGTTTCTGCTCTGTTAATGCAAAGCACAAACTACATGACATTATCTTGACGTCCAGCACACACTAGAGAACTTAGTCTCTTGGTTCAGGTGCACACTACACAGCTGATTGCAGACTGAGTGTTCCAATTACAAGATCACTCGTCCTAAAGGAATTCTTGCTCATACAAACTCACATAAGAGTTAATTCAACCAAAACTCATGCTTGTAGCAACATATAATTTGATTCAGTCATAACCCATGCATATAGCAACGCCCCCTTCTCTAGCAGGGTGCACACCCAATGACAAGACATCTAGTTTTCAAGGTGGTCTTTATTCTTTATATATAAAAAAGTTAAGTCTTTATTCTCAGATGTGTGTACGCTATACCATTCAGACATTTTTCGATCCATGACTGCATTTCGACAACTAGTGATGGGCTAGTCATAAACTACTCATTTACTCAAAACATCAGAGTAGACAAGTTTGATTCTCTCTCAGTTCTACCATCATGCTCAATTCACTTTAGATTTTGTGATGAGTACGAAATGTTCCTTCTTTAAAATGTGGAGGAAAACCCACCTGTTCACTTTTTACCAGCAATGCAATAATGTTTTATCTAGAGACTGCACATTCAGTGCATATTGCATTTCTTGCATTGTCTGTTGTAACTGCACTGCATGCTTACTATTGTGTTATGTAAGTGTCTCGTTGAAACAGTTTTTCAGCCTGGTTCAAAAGGTTAGCTTCTGCTTTTACAACCAAACATGTCTGCTCATCTCCACAGACTTTCCCTTTCTGTGTCTGTGGATTTAAAAGAAAACATGAGTCGACAAGCATGTGGCGCCTCCCCAGAATTTTTTCCCAACAAAATTAATCTGGGTTTAAGAAATGATTGCAAGGATCATATTAATGTGAAATATAAAATACATGAAATGATTATTGAGTTTAAGTGTAATTACACAAACTCTCCTGTATTTCCTGTTCAAGTAATAATTTTTTTAAATATAAAACTGTATACTAAAACTATAGTACTCCCACTAAAGTTTATACTGGTTAAGTCAAGTAATTAACTAGACCTCAACTCTTTTCTGTGCCGGTCTGGTTATGACTCAAGGGACAAGGTGCAATCACAATCAGGAAAAATGGATCTCTCCTTCCTTCAGTGGCACTCCAGGGACTGTCAACCACTCTGTAGGCTTTAATCTCTCATCTGGAGGCAATTTGCCTCCGTTTACATAGCCACAACAGGGTTTACTGTAATAAGGAGCATAATTATCCTTAGGTTGCCAGATTCAAGGGAGTTTATGTAGATGTTTTTGGGCAAAAGAATATTGTGTTGTTCTCCAAAATTTCCAGAATCTGAACAAGAATAATCTTATGCTGCTTAATTTTAGAATTCTTTTTTGTCTGGTATACCAATCAGTTGCAAAAAAAAGGCAATTCTTTTCTGAACATTGTTTTATTCAGCCTGCTTGTGCTGTTTTATTGACATTGGAATGAATGTAACCAACCAGCAGCGAACATTAAACAGCAGCTGTGATCACAGGATTCTGAATTACCTTGTGGATATTACACATCATAGAAATATGTAAGTGATCCACCCAGTTTTAATTAGTTTAGCGAATAAAGGCATGCAGCCTGGCACTAATTTAAATGACTTTAGTCTTAAATTGTGATGTTGGAAGTTACAAGTTCCCATAGACTTTATGTCTGCTTGAAGTCTCCTTTTCAGTTTACTCAAACGCTTCCTGTTGAAGCAGGCCAGCCCTCTCCCACACTGTTCCAACAACTGGCAAATATAGACTAAGGATGAACGGACACTTTTTGTTTGACTTCAGGTCACTGTGATGTTTTGTTTAGGAGACACAAACTATTTCTATGACTCAGAGTAGGCACAGTTGGCAGTGTAAAATGTATAATGAGTCATACATTTAATTAAAAAGATTAAGCATGAAAAGATTCATATAAAATAGATTGATTTTCCAGTTACTTTAAGTAACTTTGTTACCAAAGTAATTACTAAATAAACCTGTTAATGGATCAAGCATTATCAGACTGTAACAGAGACGCTGAGGCAGCGGAAACCACATGCAGCGTTTTATTGTTAATCACAATCAGGAAACAGGCAAAAGGTCAAAAACCGGCAAACAGAGCAATGTAGGCGAGACATAAGCAAAACGTAAACACAGGCAATAGTAGAGGCAGGCAGCAAACAATCAACAACAATGTCCGAATCCAAAACGGGAGCCGATGGGAATTGTAGTTCAAAATGGCGGATTAGTATTCTGGCGAGGGTTCCCACTGGCGACCAGCAGGGGGCGAAGTGGTGACCTCCTCCGTGACAGACATTTTCACTGAAAAAAGGAAAGTTATATTGGATTGTATATATTGTCAATACATTTTATTTATATTGTCAATTAATTATCTCAACTAATAGCAATAAGCATAATTCACATTCCTTGACAGCCCTATTAACTGTAAAATTATATTTTTGTATAATATGTAACTCATTTGTAACTCATTTTGTTGATTCTAAAAATAATATTTGTATTAAATCTTATAAAATAAAATATGCTCTGTCTGGCTGTACTATGACTTCACTTTTTTATTTTGTGGAAACTCATAAAAAGAGTTCACATCAGTATCAAAAAAAGCATCAGAACAGCTAATATTTCAGTAATATCCTTCATCCCTGGAGCCAGCACAGTTTTTCCCAAACAGTCTGTCAAACTTTCCTTTTGCATTTGTAATGCCCTCAGTTTCTATTATAATCCACATTTTTATGAGGAGCCAAATGTCTGCAGAAATATTTGGTTACCATTTTGTTTGCTTTCCTATTACTCTCGAAACTTCCTGCCTTGCATCCTCCAGACTGATTGGAGAATATTAAACCTGATGTCTCTAATTGCAGGAGACTGTGAAGTGCATGTCAGTCGGTTCACATGCACAAAGCCCTTGCTCAAAGTTTAAAAACAAATGTCTGAGAGCCTCTCTTTTCTGTTCTAAACTGAATGAGAACGGAGATGTCAAGTATCTGCCTTCTTATCACTGGTATGATCTGAAAGAGTAGAGTTCTGCATCTACATCCGGTGCCAAAAAAAAAAAACACATTCTTACAAAATCTGTTGCAAAACATAGCGAGTTGCCTACCCAGGCAGCATTTAAAGGGAACATAGGCCTTAAAAATTAGGCCTCATTCTAAGAAAGCATAGGCCTCTTATTCTAAGACAATGTAGCATCCTCTTCAGGTATTAGGTGTATCTACCTGTTTGAATTGTTAAACCCGGATTCTTTTGTCTCAACATGATTTTATTTAAAATCAAACTATGACCCTGCTTTTATACTACTTCTGATAAAGTGCAACTTAAAACTCTGTAAATTACTTTCCACAAATATTAGCTACCTCTTAGCACTATTTGAGTGATCACGCAATGTAGCAAAAATAGGAAGATAAACAAAAGGAATAGGACGAATTAAAAATCTGTTCGCACTTATAAATAAACTTCAAATACAGTGCTTGTTTAACTCTTTCCCTTTCCACAAAACACGCTTAAAGGGTTAAACTTCTACAGTTTAAAAAAAAACTTAAAAAAAAAAAAAAGACTTCACTGAATCACACTTCCAAATTAAACTTTAGGTTTGTTTCCCTTCTGAAGTACAAATTTGTCTCCCATAAGTGTAGACCAATATAACAGTGTACTTTAGAAGACTTAAGATAGAAATAAATGTAAACAAACTTTAGATTCAGCTAGAAATACACATGTAACCTTTTACTGATATACACTAAGAGTATTAAACCACAAATGTTAGGACACACCGCCGACACACCGCCGACACACCGCCGACACACCGCCGACACACCGCCGACACACCGCCGACACACCGCCGACACACCGCCGACACACCGCCGACACAAACCCTGTTAGAGTAAATAATTTGACTTTCTACAAAATGACAGTAAATTGTCTCAATCTAACGTTTACATATACACAGTGTTAACTGCAATCGCCAACCTGATAATTAAACAAAATTAGGCTAAACTTGCATCCCTGTTACCCATTGCAACAGGGTTAATGTAGCATAGGTTTCCTTATGATGGGGAGCTTAATAGATGTGTCTTGCTTTCCAAATAATTACATGCAATTTCCCTCAAGACACTTATTTAAAACCACTTTGATTCTTACATGTTTAGTCCAGAAAAAAAATGTAGTTGTTATTCAGAAAATCTGTCACTTATCACAGGCTCAATGGAAAATAACCGTGGGGGAAGATGGACCATTGGGAAAATAAATAGCTGAATCTTATACTAAAGGAAACAGATTTTTAATTTAAACAGGCACTTACAATAATATGGTACAGCTCAGCTCCAGGTTGGTTTAGGCACAAGTCTTGTTGTTACGACTAGTGTTGCGGAACTGAGACTAGGGAGCAGGACGCAGGAATAAATAACAAAAAGGTGTTTAATGAACAAAGACAAACACTAACCGTATACATGGTGAAGGTAACAACAAGTGCAACAGCAGCCTGATTCAAAGAGATAATCCAAGATACGAAGAACGAGAAATCCAAATCAACAATAACTGACCAACTAAACGTAGGAACAGGGAACTTAAATAGGGCAACTAATCAAAGGTGAAACAGGTGATGATGATTACAAAACAGGAAGTGCATGAAAACAGGGAAAACCAGACACAAATAGAAAACTTCAAAATAAATGTCCGTACACGTAACACTTGTTACCTGGTCCTGTAAAAACACCACAAAGCGGAAACATGCATTATTGTCTGATCAGATCATAGTTGCTTCTTTATTTGTTTCATGCATGAGTGCAAATCTGTATCTATACCTACATTTCTCACAACTTCACAGTCTAATCTGTCTTTCTACACTGTTTTCTTGCAGAGTTATTCCTTAGTAAGCGTAAACAACACTGCTAAAGGTAAGTGTATCACTGTGTTGCACAGATCATATACATCAATTTAATGTCTTACCATTCATTAAACTACATTTCACTTGCTCTGTTTATTGATATTGAGAGGATATTATTGAATTACTTGGCTATAGAGCCACTAGGGCACAGTAAATGTTTGCATTTACAGTGCCTTGCACACATCAATTATGAGTTTTGTATTTTTTAAATATTTTTGAATTTTTTAGTTTTTTATTTCATTTCACGTCATAAATTTGGAGTATTGAAATCAATGAAATGAAAATCCTTCAAATTCCAGGTTGTAATGCAACAAAATAGGAAAAAGGCAAAAGGGCTATTTATACTTTTTCAAGGCATTGTATGCATTTGGTAGAAGGTTTTAGCCATATATTATGTATATCGTTTTGTCAGTATACTGTATATGTTGCTAGCTCTATATTTTACTATCTGAGCTACAGGAATAACCAAGCAGGTTGAATAGGTAATGATATACCAGTGCCACATTTCTGTTCATATTTTCCATTTATCATTATTTGGCATTGACTTGTTGATTTTTGAATTATTGAATTGCAGCCAAATACACATTGTTACAGCTTGCTTTTCAAACAGAAACTAAACCAAATAGGAGATATAAATTGGCCATAAAAAGTAATTAGTAAAGAGTAATACTTTCTCTGCTGTGCTGCTGCTTGTGATTCAGTGGTAACTGTGTGTCTGTAAAACTACAGCTTTTAATTTTTTATTTCTGAATGAATCTGCGATCTTTTTACCATACCAGTTTCTGCTGCCTTCTCTCTATTCTTTCAGTCTGGGTATCCCCATAGGAAATTCTCTTACAAGAAATTCTGATAAATGAAAAGCAGGATAAACACCCCAAAAAACATCAAATGAAAAGATAGCATTTTAAGTCATCTTGCAACTCCTCTGGTTGTCGGGTTTCTCTAAACAGATTGACTCTCTCATATATCTGTTATGTTCAGTTATGCTGTTTCAGGAAGTGTGGGGGAAAAGCTTCTGTCGCACCATAGAGAAGCTAGTGGAAGTTGTTCAGGAGTACCCTGGGGAGGTGGAGCACATTTTCAGCCCTGCCTGCGTGCCATTGGTTCGCTGTGCCGGTTGCTGTGGAGATGAGAAGTTGGAGTGTCACCCTAGACTTACCTCCAACACCACTATGCAAGTAAGAATTTTCAGGTCAGCAGGTGCTGAACATAAACAGTACAGTATAATATTGTGCACAGTAAAAACACCTAAATATTGTTGTATAAGAATCCTTCTGCTTCCACACAATTTGAAAATGTCAGGTTTTAGTTTAAATGTAAAAAAATTATTTTGACTTGAAGGTTCTGCTCCAGAACTTGAATATTGCACAGTCCATATATAAACCATATTGACATAAATATGTCACATTTAATTCAGTATTCGTAGTTTAATTGTTGACCTGGTAAGTTTTATCTTTAAAATACTGATCAACCATGGAGTTAAGATAGAGGGCAATTTTATGATTTTTTCAGTTATTGAAGATTAAGCCAGCAGAGCAAGGACAGGAATATGTGGAGATGACCTTTGTGGAGCACAAAGCCTGTGAATGTAGGTAAGGACAAAAATCAATTCAGTATATTTATGTGACAACATGTTTTGCATTGTGACAGAGCATTGTGATGTTAGAAATATTAAACATAAAGATAAATAAAAAAGTTGTTTTCTGAGTTTACAGAGTTTAAGTTAAAATCTTAATGTAACATGCTTTCTCTTTTCTTACCGACTTCTCTTACATTGTGATGTCAAGACTAAGAAAACCTACAACAAAACATGACAGGTAACAAATTGTATAAGATGCAATTGCAATTGCAATCAAGCATATACACAAACTGGATTACTGTGACATCAGTGACTGTCTTCATTTTAAAATAGATGGAAACCCAGAAGTCAAGGGAGAAAAAGGAAGGAGAAACGGAGAGTAAAAGATTGTGACAGGTAATATTATGAAGTGATTGCATAATGAAAAGTGTACTATAAAAAAATAATATTTTATTTTTATTTATTTATTTATTATGCTGATTTTGACACAATGTATAAGTAACATAATCAAATAAACCATTTGTAGTAATATACAGTAACAGAGATGAAGAGAGACACATGAGCTATAAATCAAAGCCAAAACATACTGTTAGTACATTTACATTTAGTCATTTAGCTGACGCTCTTATCCAAAGCGACTAACAAATGAGGACATGGAAGCAACTTCAACTACAATAAGAGGCAACAGTGAATAAGTGCTATAGACAGGTCTCAGGTATTTCAACACAGTATAAGAAGGTTTTTTTATCTTTTTTTAAAGAAGTAGAAGTGGTGGTGTGTTAGTAAATTAGTCAAGGAAGTGAAGACGAAAAAGGTGAGTTTTTAGTTGTTTCCTGAAAATGGCTAATGACTCAGCCATTCTGATGGAGATATGGAGTTCATTCCACCAACCGGGCAGAGTGAAAGAAAGAGTCAGAGAAAGTGATTCCTTCCCTCGTTGGGATGGTACCACAAGGCGACATTTGTTAGCTGAACGCAAATTTCTTGTGGGCACATAAGTGCGAAGAAGTGAGAGCAGGTAAGGAGGTGCGGATCCAGTAGTCACCTTGAAAGCAAACATCAGAGCCTTGAATCTGATGCG
>JAZGTI010006254.1:11231-23772 GCA_036877585.1 Botia kubotai | reverse complement strand
AAGACAGAAAACAGGGAACACACTCTTTTTAATTATTCACTCTGTCATTGTTCCTGATTAGTGGGTTTGTTATTGCTAGCAGACTGGAAATTGTTGGCTAACAGTTGTTTATTACAGAGGAAACGAGACCCGCTCCCCTCATCTCCGGCCAAAACATTCCTGCGCGTCCATTAACTAGCACAGAGACGGCAGCAGTGTAGTTCCAGCATTTATGATGAGGTCTTTGTGGAAGCGCCTGCAGTTCTGCCTCTTAACAGCTTTCTGAACCCGCCTCTACTTCATTAAACGACCGAACTGCTTTCCGCTCTGTCCTTTTCTTCCTGCCTTCGCTGATTAGCGTTGGACACTGGTTTTTTATTGACCTCACAGCTAGCCCTCCAGACAACGGCACTTCTCGCTCTCATTAGCCCCCGCGCAATATAAACATTTTCCTCCGGGCTCAATAAACCCGCAACACGCACAAACATACCCACCAATCAACTTTTAGTTGACTGTTCTCTTACTTTTATGGCAACGTGGCTGTTTTCTCTGCGGAGCGTTGTAAAACGAAGCCCCATTTTGTGTTGCCTTTGCTCTGTCTCCAGACAAAAAGGTCACCAGGGTTCGAAAAAGGCCCCTGTGAACGCGTGAAGGCCTCTTTAATCAGCTCGTGAGAGTTTATGTGGTGGCAGGAGCTACCAGAACCCTCACGGCTCTTTTGGTTTATAATCAGACCCGTGTGGAAACTGCAGGACGTTGTGAGGATTGCTGCAGATTCAGAAGGTTTAATTGAACACATTTCACCCATATTTAAATCCAATTTTCTTCGAGATCAGCACAGAAAATACACGAATCCACACAAACTCCATCTGCGCTAATACCGCACTTGTCATTTAAACAAGAGTCACTTTTATGCTGTTGGGAAATGATAACTTTAGCGCATATTTTCTTCAAGTCTACGTGATGTTTTGAAATCGAGTGTGCGAGACGTGTAAGACAGCTGGATTTCCTCTTTTAAAGCCGAGCTCGTGACTGGACGCACAAACAACATTAAACTGGCACACAGACGCCGCCGTGACAGAGACCATGTATTTGCCATTCGACAGCCCACAGACTTTCCACTTCCTGTACCACCTACAGCCCGTCTAAACTGAGCGTGTGTCACATAAACGGTGCAAAAACGTTACATGAGTTCTGTCGGTAAACTTCAGCAGCAAAAAAGCACAATGTTTTTTTTTAGCTGTAACATGTTACCGTCCCTTTAAAAAAAGCATTTGGACATATTTCAAACCAATTATAATTATTTTTAACCATATAAATAACTATGAACGTGTTCTTTTGAAATATGACAACCACGAACGTTTGGACAGTGTCCAAATACATTTTGTCACATATCTGTTGCTTTACAGAAACTAGCTAAACGTTTTGTTTATTAAAAATGTGCTAGAAATGAACAACTGCTACCTGGTTTGACAGTTTGTTAAATAATACATAAAAGTCATACATTACTGAGGCCACTGCTTGTTCAAACAGAACAAGCTGTGTTGATAAACGATGACACATTACTGAGAATCGGTTCTGTCTGCTTTTACAGAAAAGCTTTAGAGAACGTTCCAGTTAAATGCGCCAGGTGACACTGAAGTTGTCATCACATCTCGGAGGATAGATATGGTTGTGTGTGTGTTTAGATCTATTTCCTGTAACACTCTCTCCCTCATGCCCCCTGCATGAACCCCCAACTGGGGTGCGAGATGTCGAGTGCAGCTGGCATACCTTTCAGCATTGTGTTTACTGCCACCCGTCTGCATTCCACCCTCCCAACCTTTAACACAGAACACGCTCGCGCGTTCATACGCGTTCATGTGCAAAAGTAACGCTAGGCCATCACGACCACGTGCCTGAAAAACGATTTTGCTTAGTTAACGTGCGAAACGTTCGACCACACGCCCACGCTCAAATTAGGGCTGTTTATTAGATTATTCATTTAATTTAATAAATTAATTCAACACGTTAAATTGTTGCTATTGTTTTTGAAGGAAACAGCGAGTTTAAAAAAAAATGCACGAGAATTTTCCGATAGCTATTTTCTTATCTTTGGAGCAATTCGAGTACCTTCGTGTTTTTTTCTGCAGGCAACAGAAATCGACCTCAGACAGACCGGCGCTCAACGATCTGGAAAAAAACAAACAACACACTGAGTGCTTTAATCGCCGGTATTTAGTATTCTGCACTATTTATGGTGACGTCTGTTCAGTTGTCTGATGTAATAATGACGGCTAACGTCGCTGAATTCTTTTTATTTGATCTATTCATTTTATTTAATTAGTATTGTCGTATAGTAAATATACATTTCGTCATTTAGCTGACGCTTTTATCCAAAGCGACTTACAAATGAGGACAAGGAAGCAATTTGAACAACAATAAGAGGTAACAACGAACAAGTGCTATAGACAGGTCTCAGGTATTCCAGCACAGTGTAAAAAGGCGATTTTTCTTTTTTAAAGAAGTAGAAGTGGCGGTGTGTTAGTTAATTAGTCAAGGAAGTGAAGACGAAATAGATGAGTTTTTAGTCGTTTCTTGAAAACAGCTAATGACTCAACCATTCTGATGGAGTTATGGAGTTCATTTCACCAACTGGGTGAAAGTAAGAGTCCGGGAAAGTGATTTCTTCCCTCTTTGGGATGGAACCACAAGGCGACGTTCATAAATATATTCCCACTTAAAATTCTTAAAGTACAAAATATATTTTAGCGCAAAGTACATCATTTGTTTCTTTACAACTGGCAACATCAAGTTTCCAGTATATACAATAATAAGTATATAAAATAAATAAGGTGTAAATGTGTGGCAGAGCATCAGTGAGTGTTGTGGGTATCTTGCACCAGTGGCTAAGAAAACATTTTTGAAATATATAACGATATTACGCAGTGACATCAATAAAACGTTTGTTTACAATGTAAACAGCTCAGGGATAAAGTTCAAGCATATATGTTTAGTCCAGTCATAGTGTCTCATCTAAGATGCTGGATGTTCGGCTTCAAAGGCGCCCCATTATCTCCTCAGATTTCTTTTCTGTTTTTTTGGAACTTGGACCTCAAAGCTGACCTTATGACCCAGCAGTCGACCCCATCACCCTCGAACCCGTCTACTAGCGCTTTGAAAGGGGCTTGACAAGAACAACAACTGCGCTCATCGCTTAGGAATTCGCGACCTTTGACCTTCCTGCATCCATCACAATAGTCTGAGGCGAGTGTCAAGTGTCACACTTTCAGGTCACTGTGGCATTCAAAGTATGCACTTCCATCTTTAAACATTTAGGTGTATTCAAGCTCTAAGGTCCTTTTACACTCGGCATGAAGAATGCACTTGAGTGCTCCAGGGAGACTTGCCAGTTATTTTAAAGGCGCATCTGCGTATCAAACGTGATGGAGTTTCAGTGATCGAATCGCAAACTGTTTTGCAAGTCGTTTACACCTGTTAAGCGCTGGGTCATACTTTTTGAAAACGTTTGGAGAACTTTCCAGGTTAGCTGGGATCACCCAAAACGGATGTTAATACCAGGTGTAAACAGGGATTAAAACAAACATTGTAGATACATACAGTCAATGAAAGTTCGCCTGGTGTTTATGTCTTACTGCATGCGTCTCCTCTGGACCTCCTATTTCACTGACTCTTTCTCTCTTTCATTGCGTTCTTAAAATTTGCATTATAAGAGACCCCCACGAGAGGCAAAAGGGGAGCGGAAGAAAAAAGCAGAGGTCTGGAACAGAAGGAATGAAGGTTTTGTGGAAAAGGAGGTGACTGCCCTGCATTGTTCTGCTTTAATCCCTCGATTTTACCATAATTTTACACCTTTCAGTGGCGCCTACACCTCCCATCCTCACAATCTGCCATCAGCCCCCCTCCTCAGACAGCGTGAAATTTGTTATTCAGTCTGGGAGGAGCGTTAGTGGTGCTGGAGGAGGGGGGGGGGGGTTGATGGGGTAACATCNGGGGGGGGGGGGGTTGATGGGGTAACATCCAGCCGTTTTCTGACCCCAACTTCATGTATTCTCCACGGCTCAACTAAGGGGCCCCATAACCCCTTCTGTTTGAATTAATGGCCCGCTGTTGTAGGAAAACCCACACACTGCTCAAACAAGCACACACGGACACTACTGGCAGCCAAACTGACCTGTGACGACATTCATGGACGCATCCCAAAAAGCAAGTCTTTCCCAAACAGCGTACATCACACCAGAGCTGGAACTCCAGGGGTACGTGAACTTCAGCAGATTCCGAAGGATTCGGATTTTTCTTTGTTAAACCTACAAAGCAGAACTTGAATTGGATCTCATTTAGAAAACCGTTCTTTTATAATTCTCTCATTGCCCAAAAGTTCTGATTCCTTCTACACACTCATTATTGTGTATTTACTTTGAATTATAATAATAATGAAATAAATAACAACAAATTATATCCAGACCATAATAATACACATTAATAATACGAGAACATACATTTCTGGTTTAGCGCCAATTACTCATTAGTCTTACTAGTTCTCAGTATTAATATGTCAAGTTCAGTTTTGTGTATTAATATTAAAAAAATAATACAATATAAAGAAAAATAATTATAAATGCAATAATTAATCAAAATATAGTGTTATTTTTAGCAAAACACATGTAAGAGTGAGGTATACTTCTACACAGTACACTACACAGTATACTTCTCGCGTTTCTTTAACGCTAAGAACCGAGAACTTACTTTGCCACGATACACTGTCAACAAATAGTCATGTTTTTAAACTTTAAAGTTATTATCTGCATAGTGCCAAAAAGGCACATAACACAACTGTGCGTTTCCAGCGTCGCGTTCAATTTATTCAATTCATTAATGCGGAAGTAGAACGCTGCGCGGTTGCCAAGTCCGCGGGCAAAATCCATCCACTTCTAAGCCGTCGCTGCGGGCCGTTGCACAGCGTTCTGGCATTCCTCGGTAAGAATGTCTGGCAACCCTGCGTTGCGGGGCAAGTGTGAGGTAAACCGGAGAAGGCGGCAGGTGTGCGCGTACACGAGAACATGGCGAATATAAACTCGGTTTAAATGTTATTCATTCATCTTTAATTTAAAGCGAAAAGTTCATGACCAAGCCATTAACTTTGACAGCTCCCAAAAACTACTATAATCTATAAACCTATCTATATATACAACTATATATACTACTAAAATCTATACTATACTACTACTACATATACTACTAAAATCTATATATACTACTATAAACTATAATAATCCTGGTGTACTTTAGACAGAGAACAGAGGATACTGGGAAGAGTGCAGCTGTTTTTCTTGTCACCCTTTCTGTCCCCTGCATACGCTCTGAGGGTGGGGGGTGGGGGCTGTTTTGGGGAGGAGGGGGTTAATGGTCAGTGAGACGACTGAACAGGTGGTGCAAACTCCACTCTCTCTCTCTAGAGCCCAGCTCTTCCTGTGACCCTAAGGAGAGGAAGTCAGGCTCTGCTGACGGGATTAGAGGTCTGGATCAAACGGAAGAGCGGTTGTCTTCTCTCTGTGAAGAAAACGGATGTATTACTGGACACGCGCACTGGGTCATTGATGGCCATCATAGCATTGCTAATTGCATCACGCAGCTAGCGGCGCCTGTACAAAATGTGTTGTTCCCTTATTGAACAGTGTCTCAATTCTGTAGCATTTTACTAAAACAGTTGTAAAGTTTGTAAAGATTCAAAAACTGTTCATATTCATATCCCAGTACAATCTCTTAAGTCTTCTGAGGCAAAATATCAACAGCTTAGATAAGTTTATGATAGTTTATGAAATCTAAATGTATACAAAAGTAATAATTGTGAAATCATTTTTAACAATTTGCTCTAAAAAGTCACGTTTCTGTGTTACATTTTGAGGCACCATAACGAGCAAGTATCAAACGCAAATAAAAAATAGCATCACAAAACTTAGGGTAAAAGATATTCAAAAATCAAAACACGTTTCCTTTTTAGAAATACTGATCATCACCAGAAGACGAGCTATGCCACAAACTAGCCCAAACACGACACTTTCCTAATCCTAGCAATAAACCTGTGAGAAAACAATCATGATGAAGATGTTAAGCTCCCCTTTGCCCCAAAGTGAATTTCAGAGGGGTAAATGAGGGGTCAGAGTGATTTAAAAGCACTTCACTCAAAGAGGAAGGTCATGTTTGGGCAGGTGGTCAGTTGAGCTGTCTGCATTCTGTTTGCGTGAGACAGGAAGAAGAACTGTAACTGGTTGAAGCCAGCCAATGTTGCTATAGTTGTTCCTATAGCTTGTTTTAACTAATGACGCCAAGGTCACGGGTTCGAATTCAAAGTTAACATGTAGACTGATTAAAATGTGTACTGAATCCCAGCTAGCAATTTTAGGTTTTAAGAACGTTTTCCTAATGTTTCCACTGAGTAACAAAAAAAATCGTTAAAAATGTTATTTTGAACGTTTTAGGAAGGTTTAAAACATCCAGTTTTTAGATGTTGTATTAACATTATTGCTTGGGTATAATAACGCTATTCGAATTTTTTAAATTCTGTAATGTTTTTTAAACGTTCCACTAACAATTCAAGAACAGTGTTTTTGATATATGTGACGTTTAACGTTAAAAAACATTCTACTAATGTTACTGCAGGAACGTTTTTGATAACGGCACAAAGCTTTGGGGAACGTTAGCTAAAGTTCTGAGAACGTTCCCTGTTAGCTGGGACTGCACTGTAGATTGGTGTGGATAAAAGTGTATATTTGACATGATGGTACATTGTTAGAGATATGAACCAAAATAAGACTGCTGGCCTCAGCCGTTTGGCATGTGAGAGGAGGTCGTGTGGTGCAGTGTCGGGTTTCACAATGGCTGGCGTCCTGAGCAGGGGAAGAAAACAGTGTTTGCTCTCATAGCTCGCTAACTTCCTGTTGCCGCTCCGGTTGTCTGTGTGTGTTTGTTTGACTTTGTTTATGAGGAAGTTTCTATGACATTAGGATGTGGTGAGTCATCTAGGGCCAAGTTTCATTCTTAGTTTGTTCTTGTCTGTGGGTTGCAAAACTTCTCCTAGCGTGTTTGGCGCCATTTGTCACGCTAAAATTTATGTCTGTCATAACTTGACCCCAAATGTGTAGGTGTGGTTGTTACGCAAAAACAGTGTGGGTGACATTTTTTAGAACGTTTCGTTCTTGCAAAGTGTTCCCATAGCTCAGTTGGTAAATCGCTGCGTTAGCCGTGCAAAGGTTGTGGGTTCGACTCCTGGGGAACACGTGCTGATAAAATGTATGGGCTGTCATGAAAACAATGTCACAATGCAAAAAAATAATAATAATACAAATAAATAATCAATAGAAAGAGGCTTCATCTTCCTAAGGCATAATTATTTATTTTTTCTACACACATACGCAGGCCAGTAATTTATAACATCAGGATTACATCGTTGTCTGTACTGTTAAAATGTGTTTGGAAAGACACTCAGTCCTGCCTCTACACTCCAGTGCAAAGACTTGATCTGCTCTGCCTCTCTGGCAGTATTCATTCAAATAGAGGCCGGCCCATTCAGCTGCATAGAGTGGCCGCTCATTCATGCTCAACACAAGCCCTGCCTTCGCTCTCTCTCTCTCTCTCTCTCTCTCTCACTCTCGCTCTGTCTAACTCAGATGTGATGTTTCTTTATTTATTTATCTCTCTGGTTTGCTTAGCAACCGCGCCGCAAAGCGAGAGACTGCAGCTGTGAGTCAACCTGCTGTCGCCCTGACGAGAGCTGGCAAGGCGGATGATACCCAGCTAACAGGGAACGTTCTTAGAATGTTGGCCAGCGTTCTCTAAAAGGTTCTCAAAAAGGTTCTTTCAGTAACGTTAGTAGAACGTTTTTTAGCATTATATATCGTGTATCAAAAACGTTATTCTTAAGTTGTTGGTGGAACGTTTTAAAACGTTACAGAATGTAACGTTTTAAATAACGTTCCTAAAAAGTTCATAAAAACGTTCTTGTTGTTACTGAATGGAAATGTTACGGAAACGTTCCTGCAACCTAAAGCTGTTAACCGGAGCGCGTATTATAAAAACGCTGGACAATTATTTATTTATTTATGAGACAATTACTGCTTCTGATGTTGATTTAATTGTGTACATACACGCCGTAATTGTCCATAGAATTTATTTAAAGAACTGAGAATGTAAATACGACATACGTCGTGTTAACTGTGTGTTTTAATGTGTTAAGCAAACAAACACACACCCAAAAAAGATTAAACCCCTTAAAAGCAGTTTCCGGAGGCTAATATTGGCCCTTCATATAAAAGTTAATTTCAGACACTAACACACACCTACAGTTTGTCATGCAGATTAACATTCACTCTCTCTCTCCTGTGCTGTGAGCTCTCACTCACCCACTCAACACACAACTCATACAGAAACAGGATGCGAGTTAAGACTCCCTCAGATCGCAGAAGCTCAGACCTGCCCTGTGATTGGCTGCCGTCCAGGTAATGATTAATGCCGTGATTGGCTGCTGTCCAGGAAACGATTAATGCCTCTCCTGGCGAGCAGAAATACTGAGTGAGGAAGAGATCCGGGGTGAAGATGAAGAGGGGGAGAATGTCAAAGGTCATTGACTCAAACTGCGATATAATTAAGTTCCCTATAGGTAAAAAGATACGACACGCTGGGCTGTCGCGCCTTAACCCTCACAACTAAACAAAAACAATAATTGTTTGGTATGACTAAGACTGATTAGTGAGTCTTTTTAAACGAATAATTAAAAACAATCAATTCATAAGAGTCACTTGTTTTCGAATCGACTTGTTTTTTTGCGTGCAACAACAAGAAAACAACAAAAACCGTGTTTGTCCATTTAAAGTGTTTTTTATGGTTTCATGAAAACAAAAGAAACGGCAAACTAGAAGTCAATGTTATGAAAAACATTACAATGAATGTTACATAACAGTTTTAAGATAAACCACGAATGCGCCGCGAGGGCATTTCTCCGCACCCACGTGGCAAGCCGAGACATTTTAGCCCGGAACCCGGTTCAGTTCTGACTGTGTTGTGTCTGCGGGGAGGCACGGGGGTTATGATGGTGACTAATATTTGGGTCTGATACCGGGTCTGCTGAAGGCGAGCGTGGGTCGAGCCACATTGTTTTTAATCCTTTTTTCTGTCTCTCTCCCCCGCGTCCGCGTTATTTTTAAAGCACTTTTCAATGATAATGACTATTTTTACCTCGTTTCCAGCGAGCCGCGTGGGCCGACGCAGAGACAGCGGTGGATGATTCATGTGGACTGAAGCGTTTCTTTCTCTGATCGCTGCTGTAACATGACCTTCATCCGCAGCCTTGCGATGCATGGAAGCGACAGCGGTCGGGCCTCTGACATTCACAGATGATCTATTCATAGCCGACGAAGAAATTCAAGGTTTATTCGTGTGAAATTTGTACAATGTCTCATTCGTCCAAGTAACGGTTAAGGGGATGGGTAGGGTTAGGTCTTGCATTTTGTTCTTAAAATCGTATGTTTTTTTGTGTGAGTCACATCCTGCGTATTCATACCAAATCTTCAGACCTTAAGTACCACCTGGAAATACCCACTACACCCTGGCAACCGCTTAGCAACGCCCTAGCGACCACATAGCAACACAGTTCAAACGGCTCGGAACACCTTAGTAGCCTAGCAGGCGCACAACGATGCATAACAACCACCCACATAGCCCCTAAACATCACAGAGGTGACTTTGGGCTAGCGTCTTTTTTAAAAAAGTTTACTTTTATAGCACGTCAAACATGAATCTTAAACGAAATGAGGGTCTGTTGTTTCGCACCCAACAAGCAGATCTATTGTCTTAAGAACAGCTTATGCGGAATACACGGGTATTCGAGAGGCAGCTTTACCTGTCAAAATGAGAACATTCGCTTCCCTCTCCGGTTAGGATGATAAGTGACTACAGATTGGATTTATGTAAAGCTCTATAGTTTTATGGATCTGTGCTGTTGTGAATTGCAGTGAGGATAAGACGCACACCTAAGCCAATAACAGACACACACACTTTCATTTCTGCTGGATTTGAGAACTCGCCAACATATTCAAGAGCCCGGACCGGCACGTCCCATCATCGTAAGCAGGAACGGAAGGAATCGAATGGCGTTTTGTCATGGAGAGGGAAGAGTGGGCTGCGGTGCGGCACTGAGCGACCAGAGCCAAGTGAAAACACAGAAAAACAAAAGCCTGTTTTCCAAACAAAGCCCGTCTATGTGACCGCTTCTCGGAAGAAATTCCTTCCAGCATTCCGGAGTCTGCGTGTAGGTGGAAGTCTTGACCGTTCGTCCTGAGGATAATTAAGTTTGTAATTTTAAATGCAATGTCACCCCTACGCACACTGGACGTTTACTACAAACCTCTTTGTTTCTGTCTGACTACCTCTCTCCACACACACACACAAATATATATATGTATGCATTGTTAAGCTATAGATGGTCATTCATACACACAAACACAACTGTTGCAGAATAATAGCATTTGGAATGTAGGGGTTCTGGTTAAGATACGGATTTCTCCTCCCTCTCAACATTTGTTGCTAACTACAAACATTTTTATTAACAAAACATTGGAATATTTATTTAACTGAAGCACCTTGTACAACTATTTCTGTTGTTGTGGTTCTGTATATTCAGTAGCTCGTTGTAAATGACGTATAATTCTCTACTCATCGGCATGATGCAAATGTTCAAACGGCAAAAAGCGACGGAGTGTCACGGAAAAACTTTCGGTTCACGTACTTTAACGAGTTCAGAAAAGTTTCCGTATCCCTCTCTACCGCTTCTCATTCACTCGCGGACGCACACGAACATGCGCACACACCGCGACTCCAAACCGGTTTCTGACGAGCAGTATAAACGATACTGCAGCCGATCATTTTTCTCCCAGGCAGATCCGGCTCGTTCGGAAGTCTCTTCTCATTAAAAGTGGGTGAGAGATGCAGGGAAAGTTAGAGAGCAGAAGGTAAAGAGATCACTTCGCCAGGGGTGAGCTCTCTCCCCACGCTGGCGGAAGCTCTCGTTCTCCATGTGGGTGGTTTGGAGAAGAGCCCGCAGCAGTCAAGTGCGATTACAGCACATTCACTGAGCCCGCTGTGGTGTAAACTCCAGTGTATGACCTCCAGAATGTTTAGTCTTGATAAGATGTTTGTTATGGAAGAACGGAAAGATGACACAATAGATTCCCAGGCATACGTCTTCAAAGCCAGTAAACCTCCCTACGTGGACAATAACAGCAGGATGTGTCCGCTTTTAATTGCTATCCTTTATTTACACTCTCCACCATTAAATCTCCTCACAGCACCTAATTTTTAAGCAAAGGATCGTCTTGACAAATTCTAAGCCGGCTGTATGGATCTTCAGAGATTAAAAACAGTTTTCCATGTTGCATATGAGTTTTCCAGATCATTGGTTTCTTGGTTCTTTAAAGCACCTGTAGATGGTTTTCAAAAGATGAAATAGAAGGTTCTCCAGGGAATTAAAAGTGTATCGTGCTTTTGGTTGTAATAAAAATACTTTAGTTTGACGATGTAAAGCAATGTAAAGCAACATTTTCTAACGTTTTTTTTAAACGTTCCACTAACTACTTAAAACTAAAGCTTTTAAAACATGATTTGGAACATTAACACATCTACTAACCCTTACTTCAAGAACGTTTTGGATAACTTTGAGAGAACGTTTAGCGAATGTTAGCCAACGCTCCAAGAATGTTCCCTGTTAGCTGGGCAGGCACCTGCCCATTTCGAGTGACTGACAACAGGAGAGGTCATGTGGCCAGAGATGACCTTCACTATGGCAACTGGCATAACAACACAAATTGAGGAGTACAGCCGGTGAGCACAGAGCGGGTGGTGGGCGGGTGACATCTGATGATGGGCGCTCGGGGGGGGCGGGGTTTGGGGGTGCTGGGGTCACTGAAACTTGAGCACCGGATATCGCTGGCAAATCCTTCACAGCGCAGTCTGTCACAAGAGGACGTCAGGCCCTGAAACCTTTCACACAGGATTAGCACACTGGCCAAGTATAGACTTACAATCTGTTGGGTTTATTTTCACTGTTTAGTAGACGCGTACGACTGCGACAATACACAAATGCAAACACAATGTAAATCTTTTACATTTAATGAAATGATCAGTTAATAATATAAATTAGAATAATCAAGATTTGAACTTCATTTAAATATTTCATTATGGCTTCGTTAATCATGGCATTGATTCTTATTAATTAGAGATTAAGAAAAATCCACTTACTCAAAAATCCAATATCAACTCTTTAAAAGCCCCACTCAGTTCACAGTGGCACATCTGTGGAACAGATTATGATTATGAGTAAATATACAATTATTTTGCCATCAGAAATAATACGCTCTCGTTTTTACCCTGTTTTCACTCCCACACGAGGATTAGCCCTTTATCTGATGTATGCAAAAGCAGGAGGGCGTCAGGTTACAGCTTGTTTTGCTTTTAGCGTAGAAGCCCGCAGAGTTACTGATCTCCTGTCAGGAAGTGCCTGGGGGTCTGTTGG
>JAZGTI010006254.1:0-11200 GCA_036877585.1 Botia kubotai | reverse complement strand
AGCCTGAACTAACCAGTACCTGGAAATACCAGCCTGTCCACACGGAAAGTTGTTTTGCTCACTCAACACTCAGTCACACTTTATCTTTTTGTCATCTTCGGTATATTCTGTTCTACATTACACAACTGTTCTGTGTCAAAGGTTAATCTGTTTTTTGGGGGGTTGTGAAGGTGGTTACCGGTTATATTGTCAATGGAATACCAAGTTCTATATTGTTAGTGATTAATAAGCCATGTGCTGGCAAATGTGTTATTCTGTTAGTGTTTTCCTTGTTTGTAAGCTGCTTTGGATAAAAGCACCTTTTAAATTTGTTTGACATTTTATGTGCGTTTTGTTTTTATAGTGGAAAGAAAACAAGACAGGTCACGAGTAGATTTGAATAGACAAAATAGCAATTTATTAATAACTTATCATTTCTTTACATTCGTAATATTGGGGGGAGTGGTTTTGTAAAATAGCCCCTCCCCCCAAACAGGTCTTCGCTTGGAGGGACAACAAAACACCTTTAAACCAGTCGAATCACTTGTCTCACAAAAATTGCATGTCACGGAACTTCCCTGAAAGAGGAGAGGCCAAACTGTCCCCCTGGCTTTGTCAACAGAGACCTCAAATCCTTGCGCACAAAAAAAATCAACATTACCTGCCTTGTAATCCAATGTCCCAAGAAAAATAAGAAATACAAGTAGTATAAAGGCGAACGGGCCACACGCGAGCATGCACCAGAAACCTCGCCAGGTAGCATTCGAGGAATGCCTTGTACACAAACAAACACATGAGTCTGAACCCCGTCGAACGCTATATTCATATAGTCCAGCTTGCTAGAGTACTGACAGCTGGTAGGAAATCTATGGGGAATCGCTCAGGAAGTTTACTGTACAAAAACACTCATATGTACAGAATTAAGGCGAGAGATAACGATGATTTTGTTTGTGGTTAAAAAGCGGAGAAAAGCTAAATTTATGCGTGAAGCGAAAACAAAGGAGGGAATATATTATACATTTATACATGAATCATCTCGCGAATCCAGTTCAATTTTTGGCATTTAACTCGTCGATAAACGTAATATAGATCAACAATCAGATCGTGTACATGAGAACGACAAAAAGAGAAGAAGCTTGCGGCCATTGCTTTGAAACAGGGCCGTGTTCTAATTACATCAAGGTTTACCAACAGCTTCATATACATGTGTATAAATGTGTCGAAAATTTCTCCAAGCGAATAAGTTGGAGTACAGTACACACTGCCGTCATTAGCTAGGGAGTCTCGTCCCAAACCAGGCGAATCTTCACTGAAGACATGAGGAGCGCCACACCCACACGGTCTGAGGGTGCAAGTGCTAAACAAAACAAAGATTTGAAGTCATTCACACTGAGTCTCTTTGGCACACCAGCCCCGGTCAAAATATACTGGACGTTCCACATAAATTCTTTCCATTGTCAACTGTCTTTCCATGCTTGAATATGTATATATATATAAATATATATATATATAGAAAACAAGAACTACTTTATAGTCCTGGAGAAATATTATAATGTTCTCTGTTCTCTCTCCGTTAAACAGCAGCGTAGGAGCTCTGGTCACACCACATGACCCCTCAGTGCCCTCTCTGGTCGGCCATCATCTCAAGCCAACTCTATCAACAACATCAGGAACCCCTCGACAGGCGTTGAACAAAAGGAAACCCAGGTTTCAAGATTCGAACACTTTTCGAGCCAAAAGGGGGTCGCGGCGCCAGGGCCTCACGTGGACTCCAGGGGGTCCAGCTGAAAGACGTTGTGGTTGGTGGGCGTGGTGAAGTACAGGGGCTGGGACGGGGCTGCCACGCGATTGTCGCAGGGGCTTTTGAGGCCCAGGGTGCGCTCGAAGTCCAGGAGCTGGCCCATGAAGTTGAAGTTGGGGGAGATGTTGGATTTCTTCATCTTGACGATGTCGTAGGCGTCGTTCATGGAGAGATTGAGCTTCTGCATGAGGTATGCTACCGTCACGGTCACGGAGCGGCTGATACCGGCGAGGCAGTGAACCAGAACGCCGCACTTCTGCCCGCGCGCCTCATCTGGAAAACAAACACACAACAAGACAAGAGAATTACTATTCTGGTCCTTCAAAGACGCACTGATTTTAAAAGAAACGAACTGCTTTGTTTTGTCCGCTACTCGGTTCACAAATGCATTAGCCGAGCGCAACTGACCGGCGTGCGTTCTCATAAACGCACGATTACACGTTAGCTCTGTTGTCAGGGTGGCGTGTCAGAATTCATTACAGTTCCGCCTCTGACAAAAAAAGCTCTCATTTAGCAGGTTTCTAGTGCATGACTGCGAATCGAGAGAAAACAACTCGTCCATTTTCTCAGAGATTGTGACATGGAAACCGGCTATTATGGTTAATCAAATGATCCTTCCGCTCGCCAGGTTCCTTGACAATGGTACCATTTGGGCGTGTAAATGTAGAAGTCAAGGCAGCACCCTGTCAAGGCTAACAGGATGTCAACAGTACCCTCTAAATGGCCCTCATTGTGTGACAAACATTGCCGCGTCCTAGATTACTTTCAGTGTCGCTTCCTTCCCGTTGAGCTTAAATTACCATCTCCGGTTTCATCATATGCTTGTGTGTCACAATTGCACAACCCCGGGATACGTTACTATGCAAACAAATAACAGTGCAATCCACACCAGACACGCTATGAAGTTAATAAAAAAAATGTGGGGGTCTCAAAACACTGCTATGGAACTGCGTTATTTGTTGTTGTTGCTTATGAAATAAACATTGGGTCAATTGTTTATCCAAAAGTTGGACTACAAAAAAATCGATTTAAAAATAGCATGTATTGGCAAACACAAATCCATTTATGCGTTTAAAATACATTCTTACCAATAAAGCTGATGGCCTCCGGGAAAAACTGTGACAGATTCTGGCTCCAGTGATCCGAGATGGGAATCTGTTTGTATTTAAACTCCCCGGCGTTCTCGAACATGTTGGGCAGATTCGGAGTCACGTTCAAAATGTACTTGATGCCGAACTCCTCCAGAATATCCAGGTTGGTGGAGTCTTTCGCGCAGCCCAGATACAGATACGGCAGGATCTCCACGGGGAACGAGGGCTGGGGATTGGACAGGGGGCTGCCGTCCGAGTCGGTGGCGCTGCTCGGATCGCGATCGATGTCTGATTCGATGTCCGAGGAGTCGGAGCTGATCCGCAGCCCTCCGAGCCCGAGGACCTGAGAGCTCGGGGAACTGCTGCTGGAGGAACCGTCGAGGTTCGTCTCGCAGAGTGTCGGAAACTCAGCCTGGAATTTGTTGAAACCACCTGTGAGGTTCAACAAAATCACGAGTTACAAACCAGTAAACATGCATCGATCACTTAAATGCAGTGCGATTCTCTAAGACGACCTCAAATTATTTAAAAAATGAACGTACCTTCCAGACAGAAAACCTTGTAGCCCTCGTCTTTCATTCTTCGCAACAGTAAACCCAGCACGGACCCTCCGTCGATATTTTCGTTCCACCCTCGGCTGTACTCGTCGTACAACACGATCGTATCCGTCTTGCACCTCCGCGCGAATCTCTCCCGATCTTCCCCGTTGGAAAGCAGCGACTTGATGGGCAGGTTGCCCTTCTTCAGTCGCCGGAGCATGAGGCTCGGGATGGCCACGTTAATGGCCGTTTCTACGTGCGATGATTCATACAGCTCCTGCGTCCGACAGTCCATAACCAGCAGACAGTCCCTGCGCGTCTCCAGCTGTTCTCTCAGCCACTCCACCGTCTTGCTTATAGCCATGACCGAATCGAGCTGCACGGGTTTGAACTTATCGAGCATTAGTGAACGAACGGTGCCGTACCGTAAGGACCTTCAAATGCGGAGAAAGCGCGCTGCGAGAGGCCGTGGAGTGCGTCTCAGGCCCGGTGCACTGACAAGATCCGCTCGCGAAAATAAGACAGTCTCTTCTAAAACGTCGAAACGCTATCAGTGTGTCATATAAACGGTCAAAGCGACTGAGAAACGCTCGAGTTTCGCTTTGGGAGTCAAGCGCAGACTCGCTCTACTTCCAGCCCATTCATGCAACTGTGCTAAACACGTCCGTGCGTTTATCAATGACTCACCAGCCAGCGAGCGACTGACGTTGTGTTGCGGGTTATATAACCTCTATTCTCGCTCGTGATCTCGCACAAATCGCGTTCAATATCCGATTTAGTATCGATCGCAAACGCGACGCGAAGTCACAACGCCCCGTAGTCTTATTTTCCCCTAATGTTTCTCTCGGAGAAAGCAACGCCGCGTCTTCGATGCGCACTCTGTCTCAGCTAACTAGTGAATGGATACAAGCGCTGGGCGTCTCAATGGATACATTATGTCGGCCAGCCAATCAGAGGGCGCCGAGCGCTCGTCGCCCTGGAAACGGGGCCGGATGGATCGGACCGTGTTGATGAATTGTTAATAAGTTTGTCATTCACAAAAACGGAAAGGAATTTCCGCTCCGGATCAGCGGAGCGCAAACAAACATTGGAGAGGGAAGGAGGAGTGCGCGAGAGTGGATTTGGTGGAGGGTCCGCACACCTTCTGCTCAGGTTACGCACTTGAACTCCGTTTAGACGCGTTAGTTCAGCGTCACCCAGATTCTCCATGTAGGTCGGTGTGCGCGTCGCAGTCCCAAATCACTGCTTTGCCATCAATACTAAAACATTTTACGCATTTTGTTGTGTGTTTTTATTTACTTTCTACATGGACGCATGACTGGATCGCGCAATAAAAGAAATTACACGTGATTTCATCGATTGTTTTGCATAATTATTTTAGTCTGAAAACACATATTTTTGTCATATGCAGTGTGTGGGTATTATTTTAATCTTATGATTATTTTGTTCTGCTCTGTTCCTGAATTCAATGGCAGGCGTGGCTATATGATCGCCCTAATAAACACATAAATTAACCCGTCAAAGTAGTTTAAGACCAGGTGCGAATTGCAGACCGTCATGTGACCTCCGACGTTTCTCCCCACCTCCTACAGTAAACGACCGCAGTTAATGTGTTTGTGTGTATCAACGTGCTATGTGTGCGAGTTTAAACAATCAAATGACGAATTCTTAAACAGCTCTATTGAATTCTTGCGCCCATCTTACTCAGATGTCTAATGTACTTAGTGTTCCTGTAGCTCAGTTGGTAGGGCAGTGCACTAACAACGCAAAGATTGTGGGTTCGATCCTCAGAGTGCACGTGCGCTGACAAAAATGCATACCTTGAATGAACTGTGAATCGCTTTTATTCAAAGTGTCTGCCAAATGTGTGAACGCACCCACAACTGTATAATTGCTGTACGTGTAAGTATTGGCTTTACTCGTTTAACATGCTAAACAGTTAGTTATCTGTATGCAAACTGAGAGAAATTTCCATGCACAATTTAAAGCCATTACACCATTTTTACCCAACCACATTGGAACCTAATGAAATAACAATAAAAAATATGTTTCCATATATTAATCCAGATTACAGTAATCCAGATTATGGGGCTAATCTGATTAACATACGGTCAGACATCCGGTTTCCTGAAATGCTCTTAATTGCTCATCAAATGTCTCTCTCATCATTCAAATGCACGACAGTCACAGAGGCTGAAGGTTTGCGTTTGGTTGCACATGCTGAAGATCTGAAACCCGACACAGTGAGCAGATAATGGCCTTCATCCTGTGCCTCATAAAGATCCTCACAGGGAGTCTGAGATACATTCACATTGTAATCCACTTTGGCACTTGCTTCACCTCCTGAAGTGAATTCATCCGGACGTGCCTTTGTCTTTAAGAGAAGCCCAGCTAACAGGGAACGTTCTTAGAATGACGGCTAATGTTCTCTGTTAGTTTTCTCAAAATGTTCTTGCGGTAACATTGGGAAAACTTTTTAACAGTATCACATGTATCAAACATGGTATTTTCAAGTGGAACGTTACAGAATTAAATGTTTGAATAATGTTCTCATAAGAACGTCTGAAAAACTGGATGTTTTGAACATTCCTAAAACTTTTAAAATAACATTTTTGGAAACATTAGGGAAACGTTCTTACAATCTGAAACTGTTAGCTGGGAACTCGCTCTCCGTTTACCAAAATATCTGTAGTGTCTGTATTTCACAGGAATTAAGAATGTCTGAATTAAGAATTAGTTTAATTAATTTGTTTAATTTTAAAATGAATAAATTAATTTTAAAAGCCACGAATTTGACACAAAAGTGACATTTCTTTGGAAAGTGCACATATTCATTTTCTAACCAAATTCCTCTGCAGGATCTGTTAGATGTGTAATTTTCCCTGAAGAAGCTGCACAACAAATATGGACAAAGTAATGATTCGAAATTACAAATGATCTTATAAACATTGTATATTTTGTTTCCTTGAGCATTCATGTTTGAATTAACATTTCTGTAAATGTTAATTCTGTCGTGATATATAATGTTTTATACAATAATTCTGGCAATAATTTGAGCGTGGCACTTTTATTTTGAAATTTTAAAATGATTTCAGTTTAACTATCGTTTTCCTTTCCACAGAGATCTGTTATGCTTGTTGAGATCAAATCGTGCTGCCTAAAAACACATTTCAGCATTTCAGTGGCTTTGTCTGTCACGCAAGAACCGACAGGTGGCTAGAGTTAAAGTTTGACTCCTTCTCAAACATTCAAGCTTAATGCGGGCCGTCCAGTTCCAGCAAACTGATAACAGCCCATTCCTTCCTGCTGTTATCACAGTGCTGATGAGATCTGTTGGCTCACAAGCAAACGCAGAACACAACAGCCCCGTGGTAAGAAGACACAAAAGCTTTGTGCGCGTTTTCATTTACGCAAATCCGTGCAACGGATCATTTGGAGTCGTGTAAAATTTACAGTTTTTTTTATACAAATGCATTCAAATGCCTGCAGAGGCGTGAGGTTTAGAAAAACAAGGGTCCTGACATCATGCAGTTCTTTAGTTTGAAACAACCGTGTGACAAGCCCCTCCCCCACCCGTGACAGACCCTCCCAGTTCCTGGGTGGGTTTGGATGTTTTGTAAGTTTCTGCCTCTAGTCAATACCGTTCAGACAATGGCGGCTCCGCTTTTATCTGTCGAATCCATCATTCAGGTCTCTGTCTTGCATCAGGGTCTTTGTTGCCCCCCCCCACCACCTCCACCACCTTACTTGCCCCAGCTAACAATTTCTGGTTGCAGGAACCTTTCCCTAGCGTTTCATTAAGTAACAAAAATGTTAAATTAATGTTTTACAAAAGTCCAAACCTGTCCAGTTTTGTAGCTGTTGTATTAACATCATTGCTTAGTTAGCAGAACGTAATTCAAGCATTTGATTAATTCTGTAATGTTTTTAAAATGTTTTTAAAACTTAAGAATAACGTTTTGATATATATATTATGTATACCGTGTAACATTCTACTACTAACGTTACTGCAAGAATGTTTTTGATAACTTTGAAAGACTGTTTAGAGAATGTTAGCCAATGTTCTGGCAATGTTCCCTGTAAGATGGGGCATTGCTCGGCTCTGCACGGTGCTTAGATAAAAGGTCAAACTGCTTGTTCTGTGTATCGCCAGGGTTTCTCTTTTCCCAAATTAACTGCTGCCCCCACCTCTGTCCCTTCCCTATTATAACCCCGGAACTTCCTGTTCCCTGTATTTCACTTCCTGTCTTACCGTTGACTTACTGCTTTGTGTATTTGCTGTATAATAGTTTCCATTAAAAACACACACACACACACACACAAATTTAGCCATTAAAATGAATACAATTAAAATAATACTGATATTCTTAGTGTTGCCTAATTTTATATTACAAAGCAAAAGCATTATCCAATATATCACTCTGCCTTATACCACACATAAGACAAGACTTATTGTAGCTTGTTCCAGCTGTTTCATGTGTGCATCAACAGCTAACCGTTTTTTATTTGAATAACACTGAGTTCACACTCCTGGCAGAACAATACATGGGTTTTGCCTCAAGCTAAGAGGAGGGACAAATTACAAGACACCCCTGGGAATCTAATAGAGGTTTCAAGGCTGGGCTGGTTTTGGTGGCGCACAATATTGCATCTCTGGATCAAAACAGGAAGCAGAGCCATGAGGGTTTCGCCAGAGAACAGCAGTAAACAAACAGTCCCGGTGGGCCCTTGAAGAGGAATCTCACAAACAGGAAGTGCTGAGAGAAATTGTTCCAATGGAAACCGACTCGGCTAACACGTTTAGGTTGCAAAAACATTATTTTAAAAGTTCTGGGAATGTTCCAAACATTCAGTTTTTAGACGTTGTATTAACGTTGCTGCTTGATTATAAGAACTTTTTGTTTAACATTTTAAATTCTGTAACGCTTTTAAAATGTGGATTCACTAACAACTTACAAATAATGTTTTTGATATAAACGATACATAACGTTTTAAAAAAGTTCTACCAATGTTACTGCAAGAATGTTTTTCACTAAGTTTGAGAGAACTTTCACAGAACATTAGTCAACGTTGTGAGATCATTTCCTGTTAGCTGGGGAGACCCCACCATTTATAGCCATTAACGAACCGTTAGGTCCCTGAACAGCATTTTAATGGCATTGATTTGCTTTTCAGTATGTAATTCCTGTCATTAACAGGCCGAGCCCTCATCTCATACATACACATGGGCCTTCAGTCATGTGACTGTAAAGACATCCAGGGCATGTTATTGATTAGGATACACACGTCAATAAAACCATTATCACCCCACAGGATGTGTTGTGTGACCCCAATAAACCAAAAGCTCATTGTAATGTTTTTACAATCTTCACCTCTCGTTCCGCATTCTGAGTGAGTTCTCCAAGTGAACAATTTTAAGTTGTAAGATCGTTTCCCTAACATTTCCACCAAGTAACAAAAGTGTTATTCAGCAATGTTCAAAATGTCCAGTTTTCAGACATTTTGAACATTATTTCTTGGCTATAAGAAAGTTATTCAAATTTTTTAGTTCTGTAACGTTTCTAAAACGTTTTCATATACGTGATGTATAACTTAAAACAAAGTTCTGCTTCTTGAGAGGTTTTTTAGCCAACGTTCCAAGAACGTTCCCTGTTCGCTGGGCTCAAGGAATTCTCTGCTAATGAGCTGATGATCAGGTGTGTCTGTCTGAGAACCACGGCGCTCCAGAATTCCATAAAAACCTTCATTCCAAACAGTTCCAGGGAAACATCCCTCTCGGTTAGCCTTTCCGATACACGCCCTCACTTCCACGGAGAGAAAGTTCTCGTTTCAACACATTCCTGAAAGACAGTCGCGCGGGGCGTCGTTCCAGGCCCAGCTGTTTCCCTCAGCCCCTTTAACGGAGGTCTTGCAGATCCAGAAATATGAGGGGAATTTGTAAACAGAGGCAGACAGGGGGCCCCGGGGTATCCTGGGTAATAGTGGAGAGAGGGCTGGGTAATTGAAAGAGAACAGGATGAAGGTTATTATGTGTTTGTATGGCGACTGAAGACTCGATGGGGTGTAATTACAGTGCTGGCTGAGAGCAGAACACTTTATATCCCCTTGCAAGTCCTAGCAGCACCTATTAGTTCGCGCCGAGACGTCACGGAACAACAAGTTTCAGAGTGTTATCTACTCAGTTTAGTGTATGCACTTGAATACTCTGTAGTGTAATGCCTAAATGCGTCCTGATATTCATACTTGCGTGCTATTCTGTGCTATGCTATTTTGTAGTATGGATGGTCCATAGTATATACTAATAAGTGTGTAGTGCACCATTTGGGACACAACCTACGACTCTCATGTTACACATTTAAATCATACAGCGCTTGCTTTGAGATGATTGTGATTAGTTTTATCTAACACTTTAGACTCCGTGCACCTCTATTTAATAATAAATCAAATATATTAATGCGGTAAATCGGCGTCTTTGTTTTGCACATGCAGATAAACGTCCCCTGATATCGACCTCAAGTTCAAACTCTTGCTTGAGCCCTGCTGAAGCAGAACGTGCCGAAATGACTTTGGGTTCCCCGCGAGCGTTCGTTCCTGTCCTCACATCCGTAATGAGCATTGCACAAAAGCGGCGAGGTTCATATTTAGCCTCGCTTCACAAAGGCATAAAAGCTGCGCGCAAAACAGCCCACAAGGCCGGACCACCCACCAAGGCTGAGTGTTCGTCCAGCACATGCCCATTTTTAGCCAGGCAGGTTAAACCCAATTGCGTCAACCTCGAAGAGTCTCTTAAGCAGGTTCCTTAAGCAAGACTCTGTTCTAGAGGTGCTATTCTAGATAGCTGCTGGAGGTGGTCGATCGCCGAGGAGCTCAACTGGTACACCTGCGTCCTAGCCTCCTCACTAGCATATTCAAAGTGTCTCCTTTATTTCACTTCGAGGGGAGTCTCTCACAAAGGTCACGCTGCACCGAGGTGCGAGGATTCAAAAAGCAGTCATGCTACATAATAACAGCCGAGACCACCCACAAAGTTCGGGGGACCGATGTTTCCAAAGAAACACTGTTCGAAAATCAGATATTTGGTTTAGCCAGCTCAAGATCTCTTGAAACGATTACTCAAGAGGCATGTAATCGTTGGATGTTCAGGGGCCACATGGTCACTCGATTTAGTGCCCTGAAAGGATTACAAAGTGAAGTGTACTAAAAGTTAGTGGAAAAGGAGAGGCTGGCACCTCGTGCATTCTTGGAGCTCAGCTCATGTTTAATACCCAGACTAAACAAGTCCACAATTCAAACACAAAGCGTGTTGCTTCTATCAGTTACGTTTACATTTGGTTGTCTCCACCCGAACTGCATTATTCACTTGTGATTCACACAACAATGAGGCCTCAGGGCCTGTGACGCACCTTAGAGGCCCCTGCCAGTCAGTTATGACTTTGGTTCTCATATTTGTGATGTAAGTAGTGCTTATTTGGACTTTAAATCCTGCATGTGCGACAAGGGCCCCCCGGGACCTCACAGAACGATAAAAATAATAATAATAATATAGATTATTATTTGTATTAATAATAAACGGTAATAATCTATCTAGCTGTACTTAAGTTGCTCAAGCGCTTCTGGGGGCTAGACAACGACTTCTCTTGATGGATAACAGAAGCTGCGATAATTACAGAGACTGAAGTCGAGTCGGCCCTCACGGCCTGCGGGCGTCCGTGTCGCTCATCAAAATCACTGTCAGCATGTGAGTGTGTTACAGCTGTCGTGGTCTGGCGGGTGTCGGTTTAACAAGAGGA
>JAZGTI010006253.1:0-23773 GCA_036877585.1 Botia kubotai | reverse complement strand
CAACCACGCATACGCATTTTTAGGCATTAAATAAATTATATTTAATATTTAATCCTTGTCTCCTATATAAGTGCATTGTTTTTTATGACTGTATAATGGTATTGAAACTGATACCGTTGCTATTTTTAGATCCCGCGGTATACCGTATTACCGCCCAAGCCTAACTATTACATAAATTAACAAACGTATCACCTTCAGTATTTATTTTTATTAAACTTTGTGTGACATTGTGTCTTAACTAGGTGCATTTTGATAGTATGGCAAGACTTTCCCTGTTTTTATTGCATTGTTCTGGATAGCTCCACCCACAGTGAATATCATTGGTCCACACTCCTGTTCTATTAAATCAAATGTGTTCTGATTGGCTTTTCCACTTTGAGTTACACTAATAAATGTGTTGCTGCTGGAAAAGAGTCACATGGCACCTGGTTAGGACTCATCTCATCTCTGCTGCTTCATCAGTGCTGTGCTTCAGTGATCTTTCTGCATCAGTGTGTGGAGCTCTCATGTGTATTATTTCACCATCATCTCTCCATTAAGTAACAAAAAATGTTAAAAAATGTATTTGAATGTTCTGGGAGTTTTTTTGTATTAACGTTGTTGCTTCCTTAACGAATGTTTTCCAAACATTTTTTTAATTCTGCAACATTTCTAATACTTTCCACTAACTGCTTAAGAATAACGTTTTTGCTGTGATATGATGTATAACAAAAACACTTATGATGTGACTGCAAGAATGTTCTTGGTCACCTGGGGAAGTTGATTTTAGATGAAAAGCTTCTCTTCCATTTTCAGTAACTTGTTCTTCTGCAAAGTTACAACGAAAGGGCTGCTTACAGAACGTGTGTGTGTGTGTTGGTCCTCAGGCCTGACTCTGCGGAGGGCTGCTTGTCACCCTGTCCATCAGTAAGTGGGAATGGGGAGAAGTGGGAGCTGGAGTCGACCACATCATCTGCAGCTTCCAACACAGAATATACAGGTGAGCAGATGACACCACTGCGTGAATCCTGTGTGTTCCTACACACACACACAGATAAAATGTGTAACTTAAACACACTATAAGTCACTTTGGAAAACAGCATCGGCCAATGCATACATCACATTTTATCATAAGACAGATGGAATAAATGTGTTTTTTTTAGTTTCCTCTAATTCGTACAGCATGTTTCTTCTTGTCCAGGGCCAAAGTTGTATAAGGAGCCCAGCGCCAAATCAAACAAGTACATCATTCAGAACGCACTGGCTCACTGCTGCCTTGCAGGCCGGGTCAATGAGGGACAGAAGAGCAAGATTCTGGAGGTGAGGACAAGATCCTCATGTGGCAGATACATAGCTGAGGAAATGTGCTATTGATGTTTATGAGGCACATAACAATAAATTAAATTGAGGTAGTGAATTTAATTTGTTCCTCAAGTCAATTAAGGGACATTGATCAAATTATCTGGTAAAGGTGACAGAAATACTTCCAGCGCTGTGGAACAGTGTTCCTGTAGCTCAGCTGGCAGAGCAAGCGCTAGCAACTCCAAAGTCCTGGGTTCGATTCTCAAGGAACACATACATTGATCAGTTGTATATGACCATGAATGTTCTTGATGTTCTTGAAGTTGATTTGTATAGGACAATGCACATTAAATTTATATTAACGAATGTAAATACCAAGAGATAAAACTAAACAGACAGCAGCTAGTTATTTAGACAAAACTACTTTTAGTTCCTATAAACAAAACTATGATATACTACAGTATGATGTACAGTATGTCTTAGTTTCCATCATTTATAGTTGATGTACTGCATGTAGTGCTTTATTGTCTGTTATAGCCTAAACGGAACAGATGGAATATACCATATTTCATATTCTGTTGTTAACATATTTCTATCTGTCGTTTTTTGCAGGAAATGGAGAAAACACAAGCCAACAACTTCCTGATTCTGTTCCGGGACGCTGGCTGTCAGTTTCGCTCTCTGTACACATATTACCCAGAGGTGGAGGAGATCACCAAGCTAGCTGGCATAGGGCCCAAGACCATCACGCCCAAAATGATCGAGAACCTCTACAAATACAGCTCGGATAAGAAACAGTTCAGCAAAATACCCGCTAAGACCATGTCAGCTAGCGTAGATGCCATCACCATCTACAGTCACCTCTGGCATAACAAGAAGCAAAACACACCCAAAAAACTGTTTAAATAAGCTGAGGGTGTTGTCTGGACTGCCGAGTGACACACAAGCTGAATGTAAAGAAAATATGTGTGCAGGCTTCGTTTGATGTGTTTATATGTGGCACATTTGAGACCCTGTGTTACACACACAATGTTTGTTGAAAGTGTGTGTTTGCATCATTTACTCACATGCTTTTACATCATTTTTTTTTAAACATGTTAAAATTTTGTGGCCTTATGCTTGTCTTGTCGTGTCTCTAATGCTACAGTATGCTAGTACAGTATGCTTTAAGCGCAGTTACTGAGTTTATGAGCAGGTCTTTGCGATGTATGAAGATACTCGACCTGCTTTATGTGTTTGTGTGGAAATACAGGTGTAATACACTATTAGAGACCAACTACACTTGAACGTTTCTGAAGGCCATGCAGTTGAAGATCTGCTGGAACCGAAGAAAACGACTGTGTTATTTAATGTTTGGGTTTGTTTATATTTTGGGTAAGACACATTATGCTTGTTGCACATCAAGTACTTATGCTCTGGAGGAACGCACGTGTGAACTGAGCTAAGCGTAGTCCATGCAACGTAACTCTTTCTACAAAGTGAACATATTAGCTTTAGAAATATGAAATGCATTCCTAGATTAATCTCTTTCACTCGTAGTATCACAGCCCGAAACACTTGGGTACCGTGTATGTTTGAAACATGGATTTTAGAAAAACAGTCAAATCAAGGCTGTTTGAGAACATTTGCATATGATAAGATACGAGAAAACGTTGAGTTATCAAATATCATATAATGAAGCTTTCGAAGAGATGGTGCATATTATTTCTAAATGACGTGGAAACTCATTTTTAATTCTAAAATGCTTTTTAAAGAGCAGGACATTTTGGTGGGCTGCTGTCTGGTCGCATTTGTCTTCAAAAGAACAGAAAGATTTGTTATTTTTACGAAGTGAAGTATATCATCGTTTGAATTTATTGATGCTGTACAGATATAGTTTTTCATACTAAGCATATTTTTTAAGCCATTGAATATTACTGATATTTTTCATATGAAAAGATGATGTTTAACAGTCCGGGGAACTGCTATCATGGGGAGAAATCTGAGTGATAACAGCAGGAGAAAGCTGAGAGTCCTTCATTTCTACACGCCGTTTAATCATATTCACTGTGTTTGTTCATCACGCGCTTTCTCTGTCTGTATCAGAATGTTAACCTCAACATAAATACAGATTTACATCTAAAAACATTATTTGAGTGATTTGGTCAATAATTCAATCGTTCTGTTTTGATCTAATTTTACCTCTGAGGAATTATGGGTAAAGACTGATGTGTGATTATTAAAATAAAAGTAATTAGTTTAGTGATTATAATAATTATAAGAAGTAGTGCTACTAGCTGTGTTACTCCAGTGAATATTTTGTTTTGATGAAGTTTCTGGAAGTGTCTCATCATCACAAAGTGAATCTGGTGTCTAGTGGACATTCATTTGACTAGAATTTGTAGGCTGTATTTTATTTCATAGCTTTTCAGTTAACATAAATGTGTCAAAACATGGTTCTTTCTGACAGAAAGTGTTATTCAGAAATTAGAACCAAACTTAATAACAACCCCGACCGAGTGTTTAAAACACCAAAATTAAATCTGAATCATAAATGAGTATTTTGTCAGTTCTTGTTTTATCTTACGTTCTGTGAGTGTATCTTATGGTTTTTATAATCATATATAAACCCTAATTAAAACCCTAATTAGTGAATGTTTTATTCATTAACATTAGTTAATCATTAGCTCACATGAACTAATAATAAACAATATTTTTCTGCATTTATTCATCTTTGTTAGTTACTACATTTATTTAGATTCGTGTTTGTTCATTGTGCATTCATGTTAACAGATACGTTTGAAGTGAAATGTGTACACAATGAGGTCTGCGTACACGCGCAGATCCTGCGGGGCGGGGTTTGTGCGGGATGTGCGGGGTTGTGTGCGTGTGCGCGCATTGGTGGAGCGCGCAGAGGAAGCTTGCGCTTGACAACCAGCAGCGCCCGACACAACAAGAGCTGCTGACGCTGAGATCCGCGGAATAAACCCATCATACCGTCCGTGTCAGCACACTCGAAGACCCGACAGAGGAGATCTGCACTCCGCGTATATGAAGAGATTACCAGGTGAGATTAAAGGCGCAGTTTGAATCGGTTATCGCCGTTGTTGTGTGCAAAGGCGAGGCCGGGGAGTCTGCTGCTGCTCCGCCTGGATGACACACTCTCTCCCCCCGCGGGTCTCGGGATACACCCACGGTGGATCTGGGTGGATGTTCCCGTCTGCAGTTAGTTTGTTACCCGTGATGGGATGCAATATCGCTTCTGTAAGATTTGCTCGGTGTTAGCGGCCCTTATGCACGTCCAGACAGATGCCTAGCGGACTCCGCGGAGGGAAAGCATGAGAAAGCAAATCTGTGTTTCTGATGAAGGATCAGAGGTGAAGGATCGCTGTGGTGCGGCTTAGTGGTTAAAGATCTGAGCTGATCTAAATCTCCACACAGGGCAAATTCATTAGCTACTATTCAAGAGCAAAGCACAACATCTCTCTCTCTCTCTCTCTCTCTCTCTATATATATATATATACATATACTGTACCCTTCGAAAGCATATATGTACGTATTGCTAAAACAGACATGATTAAGTCGGAGTATAATTATTCTGTTCTGTATACTCAGACATATTGATCCGCTGCTGAGGTGAGGGGAGTCTTGTACTGAATGAGTCGGTTTGGAAAGGGACACAGTCTGTTTTTTCTGTCTGGTTCTGTTGCACAGGCAGGTGGAATGTCAGGACTCCTCCCACACTTGTGTTGTTTAGATGTGATTCTGCTGTGATGGGTCTCTGGGCTGTCATTACACATCTGTTTAATATTTGAATATGATGGGTGTTCACCATAATCAGTTGTGTTCTGTCTTCAAACAACGTATTGTTTATAGCTACAACTGAAACATTCCTGACGGGGTGATGTGTTGTCGGGTGGTGTCAGGGTGATGGGGTGTCGGGTGGTGTTGGGGTGATGTGGTGTCAGGGTGATGTTACGCAGTGCTTAACTCTGAGTAAAGCCACAGGAGAGGAGATCACGGAGAGCGAGGTTCTTCTGGGTATAGACATGTCGGGGTGAGGTGGTGTCGGGTGGTGTTGGGGTGAGGTGGTGTCGGGGTGATGTTACGCAGTGCTTAAAGAAGAACTGGTAGAAAGGTTTGTTGGTTTGAGCCACTTTGGGCAGCATCAGTGAGGACAGCTGGAATGTTGTGCTGGGCCCAGTAACTTTGATGAAGGTAACTGCCTAATAAGCGTGTTCTTTGTGCTCTCTTCTTCTGACAGCTCGCCACCATGACGGCTGAGGAGATCATAAACGTGAAGGAGGTGGAGATCATCAAGGTGATTCTGGACTTCCTGAACTCACGCAAGCTGCACATTAGCATGCTAGCTCTGGAGAAGGAGAGCGGGGTCATCAATGGCCTGTACTCAGATGACATGCTCTTCCTCAGGTACCAGCAACACCACACACCTGATGCTCAGACAGAGTGACCTCAGTCAAACAGACAGAGGTCTGTGTCTGGATTTGAGGGACAGATAGAATATGTGGAAATGTTTATGTCGTCCTCATTTGCCCTTTTGATCGTTAGAAGGTGGTATATGACAAAAAATAGTTGTATTTTCAGAGAACGTATGTTCTATTGTATTTTTTTTTGGAGTAGTCTAAATTTGTCTGAATTGTAAGTGGGACTAAAATATGCTATGAGTCAAGTGTCTAGCCATACTTTTCCAAATTTAGACTCTCTCTCTCTCTCTCTCTCTCTCTCTCTCTCCCTCTCTCTCACTCACAGGCAGCTCATTCTGGATGGACAGTGGGACGAGGTGCTGCAGTTCATTCAGCCCCTCGAGTGTCTGGATAAATTTGACAGGAAAAGGTCAGAGATCAGCTCACGGTCTTTACACAACTGATGATGAACGTGTTTGTGTTGAAGGCCTCAGTTACTCTTTAGAAGTGTATGGTTTTGATCTTAAACTCTGACCTCTGGGGGTTTGCTTAATATGAAATGTGAAGCATGACATAAAAATGAGCACATTTCATAAAAAGTGGACAGTGTTACAGTAGTTCATCTGTTCTGGATTTGTACTGTACGTGTTCTCTCAGGTTCCGCTACATTGTTCTGAAGCAGAAGTTTCTAGAGGCTCTGTGTGTGAACAACGCCATGTCTGCTGAAGATGAGCCACAGCACGTAAGTGGCAACAGTGTCGCTATGGCAACCGGCACAGAAACAGTACTGTCGTATGAGTTGTCATGTCATCTCTGAGTCATTTTGTCTGTTATGATGCGTCTCCTTTTAGTTATTGCTTTACACTCCACTTCCTTTAAATCAGACGTGAGTCTGCGTCGTGTTTTAATGATGTGAGAGGAGAAACAGCAGTGTAATCATTATTGTGATACTAAATATCATGTAAGATGTAAGACGTTGTTCACTTTGAGAGATTCAGAAATTAAATAGATTGTTCTGTGTGACACTGTTCAGTTGGAGCTGACCATGCAGGAAGCTGTGAAGTGTCTTCATGCTCTGGAAGAGTTTTGTCCATCTAAAGAGGATTACAGTAAGCTCTGTCTTCTCCTGACGCTGCCCCGCCTCACCAACCACGCCGAGTTTAAGGACTGGAACCCCAGTACGGCGCGGGTGCAGTGTTTCGAGGAGTCCTGTGGCATGGTGGCCGAGTTCATCCCCGCCGATCGGAAGCTGAGTGAGGCCGGGTTCCGCGCCAGCGCCAATCGTCTGTTCCAGCTTCTTATCAAAGGTGTTCTGTACGAGTGCTGCGTGGAGTTCTGCCAGAGCAAAGCCACAGGAGAGGAGATCACGGAGAGCGAGGTTCTTCTGGGTATAGACATGTTGTGTGGAAACGGTTGCGACGATCTGGACCTGAGTTTGCTCTCTTGGCTCCAGAATCTGTCGCCCAGCGTCTTCTCCTGCGCCTTTGAGCAGAAGATGCTGAACATCCATGTCGACCGACTCGTAAAACCTGCCAAGGCTGCTTATGCTGAACTCCTTACTCCACTCATCAGCAAGCTGTCCCCCTACCCCGCCTCACCCCTGCGCCGCCCGCAGTCCGCGGACACCTACATGTCCCGCTCTCTGAACCCGGCGCTGGACGGCTTGTCTTACGGCCTCTCTGGGCAGGAGAAGAGAGCGGCAGGAACAAACGGAGGGAAAACCTCGCCCATGTCACACTCGTTCGCTAACTTTCAGCACATGAATCGCAGTGTGATGATGGAGAATTCAGGATGTCACAGTATCTTTGAGGAGTCACCCGAGAGGTAAACAGCACCTGATAGATTCCTGAAACACTCTTTGTGAAGTGCACCATTTAAAATATAGTGCAATCTTTAGCGTGTGGTCCACTGTTTAGCGTGTAGTGCACTGTTTAGCGTGTAGTGCACTGTTTAGCGTGTAGTGCACTGTTTAGCGTGTAGTGCACTGTTTAGAGGGACTCAATACAGTGCAAGTCAAGGCAGTTTTACTGATTTAGTGCTTTTTAAAATGCATGTTGTTTTAAATCAGCTTTACAGAACAATATATGCAGTACTAGTGTGTTCATTCCATAAGGTCCACATTTGGCAGCTCCATTTAAAGCTAAATTAATGATGCCAAAAATGATGCCATAATATATATAGGGATGGGTATCGTTAAACGGTTTTAACGGTATTACTACTTTTATCGATTCGGTACTTTAACGGTACTCTTATCGGTACTTTTTGTTGTGTTTTTTAATAAAAAAAAAACGAAACAAATTGAGAACAGAAATAACATCACTTTGTTTTTTAAATGTAAAATAATTATCTATAGCTTAGCAAACACCAATGTTTGAGCAAACATCTATTACACAAACAAAACCTTATGTGATGTTTATGTCGTTCATTTAACATAGCACACATACCTGAGGAGGCGGATGATGAAGTAGAAGCTAGGCAGTCGAAAACGTTGCGTTTCTCTATCTGCACATAATGCACTTTGGCTAGATGTTTTGATAAATTGCTTGTGTTTCCGCCGTTACAAGCGAAAGTCTTGTTGCACTTGTTGCACCGAGCATTATATATATATATATATATATATATATATATATATATCGTCTGGCTCTGTCCGCCATCGTCACTACATAAGCGCGCGAGCTCTCTCGTGTTGTGTGCGCGCGAGCTCTGTGTACATGCGTGAGATTGCGAATAACTGCAGTGCAGACGAATAACCAATATTATCGCAAATTACAAATGCTGGTCATGTAAAATATGCCAGGTAATGTTTATTTAGCAATAATAAATAGGAAATTATTTTTTTTAATTTCTCCAGTACCGACAGCAGAACCGTTAACGTCAGAGCTTATCGATACTTCGGTCTTTTATAATTAGGCACCGGCACCGATTAAGTATGGGGTTTCGGTACCCATCCCTAAATATATATATAGACCCCAGTGAGGCAAAAGATACATACACAAATATAAACCAGTAATTTACTGATCTTCAGTTTTCCGGCCCGTAATTATTTATAAGGAATTAAGGCCAAGAATCAAACTGACATGCAAAAATAAGCTGCAAAAAGATTTTTATTAAGATATTAAGCTTTTCACGAAAATAAAATGAGAATTACAGACATAGATGTGAATTTTATGAAGTTTATGTGTGAAAATATGTCAGTGTGCTTTTGTGTGGTTAAGATTCTTAGTTTTTGGGTGGGGCGACAGAGTTGAATCTTGTCAGAACAAAATAAGCACACAAGTTGAGGTGTGTGTCTGAACAGTAATGTGGACTCTCTGGTCTTGCAGCTCCAGAACTGAGACTCCATCTGATAAAATGATGACGTCACCTGTTCCTCAAAACTCCCGCCCGGCCTCTGCCCCGGGTCAGGACGCCCCATCACCTGCTTCTGCAGAGCAGAACGAGGTACTCGGACCATTATTTAATAAAGCTATTAATATATCTCCTGGATATTTGATCAAGCTCTCAGTTAATTTGCTATGAACAGCGTTTTTATTTTAACCAAACAAAATTGTGTCTAAGGTTGCTAGGTATGTGTTTGTGGGGTGACTGTTGTGTTCTAGAATGTTGATGGAGACCATTGTTCTGAGAAGGGTTCTAGAATGTTCATGTAAAAATCACTTGTAATGTGGAGCTGTTGTCGTTTGTCTGCGCAGCTGCGCGACTCCACAGAGCAGTTTCAGGAGTTTTACCGCCAGCGTCTGCGCGTCCAGCAGCATCTAGAACAGAAGCAGCAACAGAAGGAACTCTACCAGCAGATGCTGCGGGAGGGCGGAGTCCAGCAGCACGAGGCCCCGCCCACTGACAAGCACAACCTAACAGAGACCTTCCTCTCCAGGTCAGTAAAGTTCTACATGACCACACCATCACTCGCAAGGTCAAATGTCAGAGATCAGTGTCATTGAATGTAACCCAACTGATGTTTAGTTGAGTTGAGTTGATCTGATGCTGCTTACAACAGGAATGAGAAAAGCCTGGGAAGGCTGAATGAGAAATGAACGGCTAATGACCTCACGGATCTACAGATGGTGCCGTGAGCAGCCAGGAAAGTTGGAGTGGGTGGAGAAATCCCTCAGGAGAACAGCACTGAGTCCTGAGACCTGTTTTACATCTGACACATTTACATAGTCTTTATTTTAGTACCAGGCAGGGCCTGAGGCTGTGTTTTTATGAGTGGGGCCTTTCCTGCTGTCTGACACAGGCTATACCACAACCCCTCCTTAACTACACAGCTAGTACTGAAAATAAATGCTTATTATCAAATATATACTTTGTATTGGTGATGGACTTGTGTCGGGTCTTTTGAGGGCTCAGGTCCCCCTCCCGGTTCTCCTATCATCACTCAAATCACAGCAAGTTCTTCCCTTACTAACAGGGAAATGAGCTCACTTTAAGCCTGTCCTCGTGCTCAGCTCTGACGGTTCTTTGTTTCTGTTGCTGTGGTTACAGCGAAACTCTGAAACGGCATCATAACAAAGGGAGGATTTGACTCTGTGTTCCACTGGTGATGTCATCAGAGTCCAGAGCCATCAGTAATGCAGCGTGTCTGAGGGGAGGGGCGGCAGAAGAACCCTTCATTGTTCTGTCAGAGGAAACAGAAGAGAATTTGTACTGGTCATAAGTTAATACAGAATTTTAAACAGATTTGAATTTGAATTCGTCTGTATAAGGAAATGTTTCTTTGAGTTTATAATAAAGAGCTACAGAAATAAAAAACATTGTTTAAACACTGGTCTTATGGCACAGCTTCATGAGATTTGAGACAATCTCCTCTTGACTGATGGGAATTGACCGGTTGTGGTAATCGTGCTGTTGGGTTGTTTTATAGACGCTGAGGGAGGGAGAGAGAGAGAGAGAGAGAGAGATTAGGCTAATGAGATGAATGTCAGATGATTCTACAGATGGTGCAGAGAGGGTGGAGGAGTCCCTGAGGAAACCTTCATGCATATTTCAAGCTATATGGACAGACAGACAGATGTCCCCACAAGTATATCAATACCAGTGAATTTGGACCTTTTGGGGACATTGAAACAAGCTTATAGGGGTAGAGTTAGTGTAGGAGGATAGAATATACAGTTTGTACAGTATATAAACCATTAGTGTGTGTGTGTGTGTGTGTGTGTGCAGGTCTATCCAGAGGCTGGAGGAGCTGAATGTGGGAATGGATGATTTGGGAGAGGAGGTGCAGGCTCTCTCTCAGCAGTGTAATGGAGCCAATGGTGAGAACAGCAGTGTATCAAGAGAGGCTTCAGCTGCACCACAGACACCGAGAGCAGGTGGAGCAGCCAGTGACGTGGTCACCAGCACCCCACAGAGATCAGCAGGGCAGGCGGCCTTCCCCGCACCCAGCCAATCCCCTGTGCTGCCCCAAAGGTCAGAGGTCACGACGATTCTGTTTCAGTATCTGTCTTCTTTGTTGCCTGATTGTGTGAGTGGACCAAACACAACGTATGCATTTGATATAGAGATCTTGCTTGGGTGTAAATGAGGCACAAACAAAGTCATATTGTAGCTGTAAAACGTTTGGCATTATCCTGCCGTCTAATAAACACTACAATGTTTTAAGTGGAATTCTCTTTACGTGGACTGTGATAAATCTGACATCTGTGATAAATCTGACAGGGCTCATTTTATCTAATAACTGAATATTATTTCCGTTTCCATAATGATGGCTTCTAGTGGAATAGTGGACTGTAAACGTTTTTTTATAAGTTGAAGTGAATTATTCCTGTTTGAGTTCAGTTCTGTGGTGATTAGTACTGGTTAAGTTCACATTACATTAGCGTATGAGGCTGTTAAAATGTGTTTTCTGCTGCAGCACTCAGAGTAACAACAATGACAGCAGTGACAGAAGCTTGACCCGCTGTAAAGACACAGAGGTACAGCGGCCCATACAGCTCAGCACAATAAACACACACCGTATTATTGACTGCTGTTCACACTTATGTTCTTTCACCTAATTACTTGCTCTCTCTCTCTCTCTCTCTCTCTCAAGGCTACCCTGTTGGCTTTTTCTAAAATATTCTGAATTCTAGCTGTAATTTTAGGATTATTTGGGATTAAATTACAGTACATGTGGCTGTTTGGTGTTATTTGCCGAAGAACCTTCTCTCATGCAGACTGTATGTTATTGTGTGTGTGTTATTTGTGTGTGTTTCAGAAAGAGAAGTCTAAAACTAAGTTTGTGGTGGTGAACACTTTGGAGGACACACAGGCGGTGCGTGCCGTGGCCTTCCACCCCACAGGAACATTATACGCTGTTGGCTCTAACTCGAAGACACTGCGTGTGTGTGCTTACCCTGATACACTGGACACCAGGTCAGCTGCCCACAAACCATATTCAAATTAAACATTACATACAGACACTCTCTTTAAAATGAGGGTAATTTTCTAATCATTTTGATAGCAGGGCAGGTAATGGGCAGATTAGTGATAACGTGTTTGTGTAGTGCAGTATATGGACTGGAGTGTGACACTTGCTCTGTGGTTGTTCTGTTGCTTCTCTCAGCGGCTCGGGTGCGAGCAAACCTCCGGTGATCCGCTTCAAGAGAAACAAGCATCATAAGGGCTCTATATACTGCGTGGCCTGGAGTCCCTGCGGTCAGTTACTGGCCACCGGGTCCAACGACAAGTTCGTCAAAGTTCTGCCCTTCAACGCCGAAACCTGCAACGCTACAGGTGCGACTGCAAGCAGAAAGAGCTTCACATTCCCAGCAGAGATGATTGAATAAATATGTATTTATATTCACACTCATTCCCTACATGTGCAGTATGCAACTGGCACACCATTTATCCAGAACAACTTAGCAATTTTAGGTTGTAAGAACATTTCCGTAATGTTTCTGAGTAACAAAAATGTCAAAAGGTTATTTTGAAAGTTATAGGAATGGTCAGAACATCCAGTTAAATTTGTATTAAGAATATTGCTTGGTTTTAAAAACATTATTTAAACATTTATTTAACTCTGTGATGCTTTTAAAACGTTCCACTAACTACTTAGAAGCAAAGCATCAAACTTTTTGTTGTATAATTTAACATTCTACTAACGTTACTTTTAATAACTTTGAGAGAACGTTAGCCAATGTTCTGAGAATGTTCCCTGATAGCTGGGTTGAAGGTATATATTTTACCAGGATGTGCAGTGCGTGTCAGTCTCTAGAAATCGAGTGTGACGATGGAGCAGTTGGGCTACAGGAGTATGCATGTCCTCTTCTCCTGTCTGCTTCAGGTCCAGATCTGGAGTTCAGTATGCATGATGGGACCATCAGAGACTTGGCGTTTATGGAGGGGCCGGAGAGCGGAGGAGCCATCTTAATCAGCGCCGGTGCTGGAGACTGTAACATCTACACCACTGACTGCCAGAGAGGACAGGGTCTGCACGCGCTCAGTGGACACACGGGTACAAAATCGTCCAATGAAATCATCCAATGAAACTGCCCCTGTGTCACTGCCTACAAGCCTCACTCACAGGTGTTGTGTCTGTTCTCAGGTCATATCCTGTCTCTGTACACGTGGGGGGGCTGGATGATAGCCTCCGGCTCTCAGGATAAGACCGTGCGCTTCTGGGATCTGCGTGTTCCCAGCTGTGTGAGAGTGGTGGGGACGGCCTTCCATGGATCAGGTGGGCTTCACCATCTTTCTCCATCTTTCTCCATCTTCATAATACTTCTTTAGTTTTCAGCTGGACCATGCTGGTCTTTTCTGGTAATGATTTATGGGTTATGCTGGTATAGATGGTTTAACATTTGGAGATGATAGACGATCTTTGTCACGCTGGGCAGAGAAGCTAGACCATCTTGGACCAGGAGAAAACAGCTACCATGTTTCACATACTCAGTGGTGAGAATGTTTGGTCATGTGATACTGTGTGATGTCACAGGCAGCCCCGTGGCATCGGTAGCAGTCGACCCGAGCGGACGTCTCCTGGCAACAGGGCAGGAGGACACCTCCTGTATGCTGTATGACATCAGAGGTGGACGCATGGTTCAAACGTACCGGCCGCACTCCAGCGATGTCCGCTCGGTGCGCTTCTCGCCCGGGGCTCATTACCTGCTCACGGGATCCTACGACACCAAGGTCATCGTCACTGACCTGCAAGGTGAGTGTTGTTAAACTAAATACAGGAAACTAACATGTTAAAATGACTTTAATCTGCTATATAACAATAAACCAAAAAGGCAATGCAGGCATTTTAGTAGGTTGTGGTATCATGTTAACCACACTTTTATCTGTGTGCATGTATGTGGATGTGTGTTTTCACACCCTGTTAAAGATTTAATAAAATGTGTGTGTGTTACAGGGGACCTGACGAAGCCACTGCCCTTGACTGTAGCTGGCGAACACGCTGATAAAGTGATCCAGTGCAGGTGGCATACACACGACCTCTCTTTCCTGTCCTCGTCTGCCGACCGCACGGTCACACTCTGGACTCAGTCCACGTAGAGCCACTACACACGCGCACACACACACAGCAGGAGCACAGAGTAGAAGGGAATATAAATTATATAAATGTATGTAATCCTGCATCTCTCACAGTTCTGTTTAACAACGCACGCCTGAGATCTTTATTGCTAACTTCATGTTTATACACTACCAGCCAAACGTTTAAGATCACCAGTCTGACAGGTAGTGTATGTACATATAATCAGATGTGATCAGAAGAGTCACAGGTGTGTGTGTTCATTTCATGAAATTAACTTTATTAAACACTGTACGGTTTATCCATTTAACACAGATAAACACAGAAATACTGGTGGCATGTGATCTATACTGTGGCCTTCCTTTGACTGTATAGTGGCCCTGTGTCAGACCTGCATAAACATGCTCTCTGTGATTTCTCCGGCCTCTGGAAGCATTTCCATGTTTAGCTCCTGCAGTATTTATTATGTGAGTTACTCCTTTCTAACGTGTGAGCAGCAGGTGTGTCCATGCTTGTCTTTAACTTAAATATGGCCGTTATTATATGAACCGTTGCAAAAGCTACATGGAAATTCAGCTGTTTGTGCAGATATTTAGGGGAAAGTCAACCTTATCCTGCTGCCTTTGTACATGCTATTAAATAAGTGTTCTTTAAGATGTTTAATGTTGAAACGTTGCGCAAAGTATTACATTTTCAAACGTTAAGTATGGTAGGAATCGCTGTTCTGCTTCAGTCTATCAGTAGAGCTTAAATGTTTTTGGTCATTGGCGCACACGTCTGTTAAACTTACACAAATGAACATAAATTCTGGCAGGTGATACTCTGATTTTGCACTTTTGTGTTTCTTAAATCTCTATTTTGTTGCTCTTCGTTATGAATGGTCTGTGTTGTATATTTTGTAACGATGTAGATTTTATTATTTAATCCCTTAAAGTTTTGTTGTTATTTATAGGTTTTGATTTTAAGATGAAACTGACGTTTTCACACAGTTATGCTAATGAACTAAAGTCATATAGTGAACAACGTGTTTGTCTCCGCGTCTTTCCTCTACAGAAAGAGTTCTGCTGTCATGTCATAATAAAAGTCTCTAATTAAAAGACTAGTTCAAAGGAGCAACATTTTGCTTTAAAATGTCATGCCGTGTATAAACATGTACCGGGTTGTAAATGTGTTATGTGAATGTATAGATGTCCAAGTGGTTTGGGGGAAATCCTGAAAATCTTTCTTCAAGTGAACTCGCTGCCGGACATGTGCTGTATGCTTTAGTCAACGGATTTGAGAATGTCAGTTTTCATGGGCGATTAGCGTCTCGTTTCATGAACCGTGTCTCCTCCTCCGTAAGACAACCCACACAATTGTTTGTGTTAAACGGATTTTAAAGAATCTTACGTACCGAATCTGCAGTAATGAAATGTGTCAATAGTCTCAATGCTGCTGATGTAGGGGAAAACTAATGTGTGGTTAATATTAACAGATGGCGAGTTGTGATGCAGCTCCTTATCCCCGATACCTGCTAAATGTGAGTGCACATTAATTTAAATACAATGTAGCCCAATATATATAAAACATACATACAGCCTTTCTCTATAACGCAGCCCCTGCATCCAGAATCCTGGAATGAAGACCCGTAGTTCGTTACGTCACTCGCTCACGCAATTCTACCAAATCAAAGCGTTACTTTTACTATCACAATATGCTGACAGCCAATCATTGTGCTTCTTTCAGCGCGTCGGCGTGGCAGTCGCCCCTCCTCCTTTCGTCAGGATGTGTGGACAACATTTATAAATAAATGCTTCATATATAGTTTCCATTAGTTTCCAGATGTGTTTCTGCTAGAATCAGAAATAGAGCATGAAAGAGAAATCTGCTCACTCAAGTGAACAGAGATGTCGTGCATCAAAGAGAGAGAAACGTTTACTGATGACCAAACTGCTACATTTATATACATACATACAGTTGAATATGGCGGATGGATAAAAATCTTTCCAAAAATATCGTCTTACAAAGTTCTAGATTATGTACGCAATCAGTTTACATTATAATGACTTTTGTTCACCTTCGTGTCATTTATTCATACCATTTCTATACATGGTAATGTCACCATTAAAGAGTCAGATGAAAGGTTGACACTGCAGAAAATATTTTATTGTCTGCTATGATCATTAACAAAAACGTTTTATATCATGTTTCTGTAAGTCTTCCTAATATTCTGTCATCTTTTGTTTTAGTTTAACCAACATCTTGTTTAACTGTATTCTGCGAGACTACATAAAGAAAACAGTGCTATTCGTTGTTGTTACAAATTTCATACTACAGGGAAAATACAGTAAAAATATTAATAAATACAAACAAATCTGCAGTCTTGTAGTAAAAGATCCATTTGTGTGCTTGCAGTGATCATAAAAACAACACAGCACACGTAACCTGCTAATGTAACTGTACAATTGTGTTTTTAAAACTGAACTAAAAGCTTTAAAAAGTTCAAATGTTCTATTTACATTTTTTAGATCAGTAGAGCTGTACATAAAATGCCATTGAAGGAGAACAGTTCATCCTCAGCACACGAGACGCAGTTCTGATGACTGTGTGCTCAGCGGCAGGAGGGCAGTGCGACTCTCTGCTCGTCCATCCTCTTGGCCTGTGAGCGCATGATGAGGCTGAAGAAGTCTTCATCCGGGACAGTGGGGCCTCGAGTGGAGGGGGGAGGAGGAGCACAGCGCTGGTCATCCAGACGAGACCCCTGAGATTCACAAAACAGATCATTCAACATGTTTTTCTCTGCTTTTCTCAGCTCATTTTAACTTAATCGTGAACATTTCATATGAAAGAATCATGTTTTAATTAAACAAGCAAACTCACTTTTTAACGGTCTGGTCTATATTTCACTGTTCTATATTGCTTTGATGGTTTCTTAAAGAACATTGTGTTATCAATTTACATTACATTTATTCATTTGGCAGACACGGCTTACAGTTCATTTAAGCTACACCTTTGATTAGTATGTGTGTTTCCTGCAACTGGAACCCACAACCTTCATTTTACTGAAAGCAAGCAGTGCTGTTGCCAGTAAGATGACTGGCGGGACTTTCTTCCCTACAGCTCAGATCAGTTTCACTGAAACATCTTCTCACCTGACACTTGATGAGCATGTCAAAGAACTGCTCGTCAGGTTCAGTGGCATCTGTGCTAGCCATGACCTGACTGAGGACCAGCCGTCTGCTGGTAGTGTTGCTGTGTTCAGACAGGGTGCGCAGGCCCGGCAAACTGTTTCCTGTCCCTGCCCTCTGCTCGTCCAGCCTCCTGCCCTGAGCGTTCGCCAGCAGCCTGAGAAAGGGCTCTTGACCTGGAGCTGCAGCAGACTCAGAGACCGCTGGAGACAGAGAGATATATGAAACACTTCCTGATCTGTACAACACTTGAAATGCTACTGGTTTGAATTAAGACAAATGTAGTGAATAATTTTGGGACATTAATGTCTAACATTTCCTGATGGTTCTGGGTGGCGTGGTGGGTGGGGAGGAGGAACTACAATTGACAGACAGATGGCTCCTCCTATCCTGAAGAGCACACCGCTGGTCATCCATCCTGTTGCTCTGGAAACGACTGAGCAGGTCAAAGAAGCCTTCGTCTCCTAACATGTCTGTACTGCCATTCTGAAGGAAGAAGGGTCAAAGGTTAAAAACAACCATTACATTAAAAAAGCACTTAGCCTCTGTGCATATGAACAACATTTTGGCTAAGTGGTCTATGTTTTGTGGTGTGGTTTCAGTACTTGGTTTGGAGGAGTTTCTCGCGTGTTGCTGGTATCCTGCAGGATTTTACTGGAGCTGCTCTGCAGCTTGTGTTTCTTTCCTCGGAAACGATTGACGAAGGACAGTTTTGAGGATGATTTTGCCAGTGTGGATTTGGGCTGTTTGAACAGAGTGTCACTGTTCCACTTCTGAGCCTGCAGGACAGAGATGAAAACACTCTCAATGAGTCCTGATGCTGAGATCCGAGAACATGCGAGTTCTTCGTTGTCTCATTAGATTGTGAAAAAAGCTGGTGAACACACAGGAGATCAATATCTGCACTCACATTGATCTTGTCTGGTGTGAGTTTCAGCAGCTCCAGGTTCTCCATACTGTGTCTTCTGCTCACTCTTGGTCTGGCTCCTGGACAACAACAAGCGCACTTAAAAAACAGCTTTTGTTTGTTATGACTTTGACTTACTAAATCAAAGCAAACAGTAGCAAATATTCTTATGAGGGAACCTCCAGAAGGTCGTGAGATACAGTGGAGGCTGAAGAACTGTACCGTGCAGGTTGTAGTCGATCTCTTTGCTCTCAGACAGGATAGAATTGTTTGTGCTGTAACTCAGGCCGAGCACCATCTGAAGATCTGAGACGTTCATGCGAGCTGTGAGTTCACCACTACGATCTCCAGTCTGTGTACGAGATGTTTCAGAGCAGAGATTAGGACATTTACAAAAAACATCAATACACCTTTAATGATTGTGTTTGCGTATCGCTAACTGTTAACAGAAATCCACAAAACAAATCAAGAACACAAATCAAAACGGATGTGTATTAAATTGATTACCAGAAGCAAGCTGTAGTTCTTTTGCTCCTTCACCTGTTTGTTGTTCTGTTTTAGATGTTTTGTTTTGTCGCATTTAATTATGGTTGTGCTTAGTTTAAATAGGAATAAAAGTTCGTTAAAAAAAAAAAAGAACAATGCAAAGCTCTTCCTTTGTTCCAGTTACACAGGTTTTAGCACAGTTTATATGTAACTGTGCGGCACAGCGAATATTCTGTGCGTATAAAATGTTTGTGTGTAAAAAGTGACAAACATTTCTGGTTCTGTCCAGTAAGAGCTGTGGTTCATGAATGTGTGTCTGTGGAGGATGGACCTCTTTAGAGATTTCCAGGTGTTTCTCAGCAAAGTGCATGGCCTGGTCATGATTCCCCAGCGCTGTATGTGCATTTCCTAAACTCCAGCAGGCCCTGCCTTCACCGATCCTGAGGAAAACAAATAATCAGTATGAAGCTTCAGAAGCTAAAAATTGTTCTAAAATTTGACCAATGTCAGTAGATGTTGGTAAGATGTGTAAATGTAGTGTGATTTATATACTATAAACATGTATTGTGTGTTTCAGTTGTGGTGGATTGGTTGTGTATGAGTGCACACCTGTCGTTGAGGTCCTGAGCGATGAGCAGATGTTTCAGATGATAGTCTATGGCTCTCTCATAGTCCTGCAGCAGTGTGTATGTGTTACCCAGACTGTAACATGCCTGAGCCTCCACTGCCAGATCCTTCAGCTGCCGCGCCAGCTGCAGAGCTTTCCTACAACACAACCACTGTCAGAACCAGAACCAAACCCAGAACCCCTTTAAAACCAACACAACCACTGTCAGAACCAGAACCAAACCCAGAACTCCTTTAAAACCAACACAACCACTGTCAGAACCAGAACCAAACCCAGAACTCCTTTAAAACCAACACAACCACTGTCGGAACCAGAACCAAACCCAGAACTCCTTTAAAACCAACACAACCACTGTCAGAACCAGAACCAAACCCAGAACTCCTGAAGAATCTGATGTCAAGTACATGGTGAGAAGGACATCATATACTCACCTATAATGATCAGCGGCTTTCTCAAAATCTCCAAGGAATATACAAGCATTTCCGAGGTTGCAGTAGGCTCTCCTCTCTGCAGAGCGGTCGCCAAACTCTTTAGCGATAAGCAGACGCTGGAAGACAAATTATTCACACAACACTAAACCAGACGGAGGCCTTACATTTCAGTGTGTGTGTGTGATCATACACTGTCATCTGTGACAACCACATTTCATTCATGACACTCACCTGTTCATGAGAAGCCACTGCGTCCCGGAAGTTTCCCAGCAGGTAATACGTGTTCCCCAGATTCCCGCAAGTCCTTCCCTGTGCTGCTCTGTCTCCGAGCTCCTTCACGATAAACAGGTTTGCTCTAAGAAATCATAGAAAGAAAGGTTTGAAGACTTCACACACACAGCACACACACAGCACACACACAGCACACACACAGCACACACACAGCACACACACAGCACACACACACACACGTCTGTGTATGCGAAACTCACTCGTAGTATTCCGCAGCTTTTCTAAGTGCTGTCATGACCTCCTCAGGGAAATCTCCGGGCTCTGCTCCGCTCCAGCAGACACTTTTCCCTTTGGCGTGGAACACGTTTCCAAAATTATAAAGTGCTCGAGCTTGCCCTACCTAAAAAACAAACAAAAGAAACTCAGTACCCTTTGTTCTGGGGTCAAATCAAGACCTGGACCTTTCTTTGTAAAAAATATTCTTGATGATATAAATAAAACATGGTGAAATTTTTCAGTTCTAAACAGGTTTTAATAGTATAATGTACAATAGTACAAAGTGCCATTACTTGCATTTAGTTGAAAGTCATTTTGAATCTGATAAAGGAACAAATAAAAACAATATATTCTGTTGTCAATTTTTATTTTGTACATCAAATGTTTCACTCACCTTGTCTCCCAGTTCCCTGGCAATATCTAAATGCCTCTGGCAGCAGAGCACTGCTTCATCAAAGCGCCCCAAAACCTTTAATGTGTTCCCCAGGTTACCGCTGGCTTTGGCCTCGCCAAGCCGATCCCCAGTGGACCTGAGAGAACATCAATACTGTTACTGACAACATCATACAACAGCCATCTAACATGCTCAGAAACATTAAAACACCAGAACTGAAGATCTTTTAGTACTTCTTCTTTAGAAGCAGAGTGTGGGTGTGTGTACCGAGTTAATGTCAGATCATGGTGGTGGAACTCCAGAGCTTTGCTGTAGTCGTGCAGGTGGAAGTAGGCGTTGCCCAGCTGACTGTAGATGGCACTCAGAACCTGCAGGTCTTCTGTGCCAGCCTGCATGGCAGCCTCAAAGAAAGAGACTCCAGCGCTGTAATCCCCCATCTTACACAGACGCTCCCCCTCCAGAGCCAGATCCACACAGCACACCTCCATCCTGCAGGGGGCAGCAAACAATGGCTCTGATTGTCTGACAAGATTTTAGGCTTTTGTTTGTTTGTCTGAGCAGATCTGCAGTGGATTTTTAAACATCATGAGAACACTGTATTAAATTCAAAACCTGTGTGTACTGCATGAGACACCGTACAGTGTTACACTGTACAACACACTGATGTAGTGTGTATCAGTATTTACACTAAAATGTTAAAAGATTAAGGTTATTTTTGGTATGTTATTATGGCATGTTAGTTATATGTCATACAGTAGCTGGGTGGTTTAATATCATGTTAGTAAACTGACAGTTTAAACTCACTGACAGCATCAGTAAATAAAAACATTAGATGGCTTAAATACTTTCATATCAATCACTCAGCAGATAAACCAGTAATGCCCAGTGAGTTCATCTCCACAAAATAACTAACCAGTTGGAGGCCCTACCTGGTGCCACTCCGTCTCACACACTCAAAGCAAACGGTGCATGTGAGAGGCATGTAAAGTGATCTGTTGTCTTCTTGAAAAGTCCTCAGATGGAGCTGTAATCACTAGACCTGACTGTCCCAGACACACACTCATGCCCAATAGACAATAATCTGCCTATCAGACATATCTTTCACCAGGAATAACACAGCAAAACACTAGAACCTAAAGCAGTCGTCCATCTTACAATGTCACAGTGGATGTCTTTGACAGCAGAGGTTGAAGGTGGCTTTGGCCAAAACTGTGGGGCTCAGCACTTGTACAGCTAATCTGATTGTGTCTCTATTTTCCACTGTCGTGTGTGATTAGGAGACCACTGAGATACAGAGATTAGACTCCGTTCGGTTTTTATGTCATAAAGCTCATGCGCACGGCTTTCATTTCATCATGTGACTAAGTGTATAAAAATTGTAAAACTGCAATATAAAATTGTACATGCTTCAGGAAAATACAACTGTTTGAATACTTTTAAAACCTGACAAAGAAAAATACTATACAGTTTTAGTTTGAAAAAATAAGTTCATAACGTGTAATGCTTGTAATATCAATGTATTCATCCAGAGAAAAACAATTACCGATATGATCAACATTATGTTTTACATCCCTAGAATAGATCATGCTTCTAAAACTGACCTGATTAAATCATACCTGACAGTTATATTCACACACATTCTGTGTGAGTGACAGTTAGCAGGAACTAAGAGGAACACATTAAAACAGACCCAGCACACAGGCTGACTAGCAGCACGAATCATAAATGATTTGAAGCTTTATTAAATATTGAGGAAACGGACATGAGCGCTCCGGTCTGCTCTACTGTATCACACCTTGTTTTTCCTCATACACACACACAGCTTATTAATAAAGTTCAAGAGCAATCCAGATCTGTTGACTATTAAACTCTTACTAGCAGAAAATTCATATAACTCTAGTGTTTATTTTTAAAATCCACTGTCATGTATTAAAATTACAATACACCAAAGAAAACATTTATAGTAACATCACAAACTCAGTTTCAGTTCCTTGACCCCAAAAGTCTGTTTCTATTAATCTTCACAATTACATTTCTATATATGTGCTGCATTTGCTCTAAAATATTTCTAAAATATGCTGTAAAATAATTAAGAGACCAATCTAAATAATTGTAGATTTAAAAACCTCTCAAAGAGAACTTAAATGAAGTGTCGTATTACCTGTAGTGGACCCGAGCGGTTTGGTTCTCATTCGACATGCTAACCACTGCCCTGCTCGCAGCCACTGAACAGCATGATCAACTGGTGATCCAAAAACAGCCCATGAAGAAGAAGTCCATCCGAGGAGGAAAAAAGCTCAAAGAAAAATCACGCCTGACTCTCAGGGAGTCCAGTGTGAGCACAAGTGTTGCTTTTATCCACACTAATGCTGTAGTGGGGAAGTGTGTGTTTGTGTGTGTGTTGATCGGGACACACTTCCGGAGCTCTCTGTGAACAGAACACAAGATGCTGAGAGTGAAGCCTCATTCTGTGGCTAATGTCATGGCAACACCCACTAAGCAGCAGACACATGCGAGGGGGGGCAGATATTAAGAGTGTGCGAGAGTGTCAGCTTTGTGTATCTGAAAACTAAATCAAGGGGCTCGACCAGGAGTGATGTGGAGCAAGAGTGATCAGCCCATTAACAATGATTATCTGCATGCAAGAACCAGAAGCATCCACAGACAGAAACCTCATTCAAGCCCGATCCTAACTAGCTCGTTTCCCCGTCTTCACTTTTAGAATCTCTCTCTTCACAAAATCTCTCATTCACCTTCACAGCTCCCTGCTGGTGGAAAGATTTTACAAACTGTGTTTCGGTGAGCCACATCCCTCACAAGATTCGAGAAACATAAAACCTGTCCCTTCTGAATACTTCACAAAACAAACTGCTTGTCCTACTCCAAACAAAGAAAAATTGAACCTCTAAACCTCTTCTCTCACTCTCAACAGGAATCATCTCAAACAACTGCTGACACTCTGTAACTTTGTACAGCACTTCTCATGTAACTGCTGGACTGTTTTGCTCATCTTGTAAGCCACTTTACATTTACATTTACATTTAGTCATTTAGCTGACGCTTTTATCCAAAGCGACTTACAAATGAGGACAGGAAGCAACTTCGATTACAATAA
>JAZGTI010006252.1:0-23776 GCA_036877585.1 Botia kubotai | reverse complement strand
TGTTTCTGAAACAAATGTGGTTTGCTCCTAATGGAGTCGTTCTTTCCACCAGCGAGACCTGAGCTGCAGATGTATTGATCAAGATTGGTCTTTACTACCCCTGGGGGAGAGCGTGGGAGGCATGGAGGCTCAGAAAGAGGGAGGGGGGTCTTGTTGAACGTGATCTGGGGTGTGTGAGCATTCATAAAAAAAGCCAAAAGGAAAGGAATCAACGACGGAGTTTTGTGCAAGGAAAGTGACAGCATGAAGTGTCAGGGATGAGTGATGGTGTGTATGACTGATGTGTGTGTGTGTGTCCTCTGTATAAATTATAATGAGGCAAGCACCGAGGTAACTCCTAATTGGTTGAACTTTTGTTAAAAAACTGGCTGCTACATTCAAATAGCGCATTGGTTTGCGCTCTATATCTTTGGCAAAAGTGATTCTAAACTTGTTCTGATATGACATTTTTAGCTTTTTCAAATCTGCTGCAAATTTGCTTTTCCTGAGGTAAAAAGCAGGGTTTTGTTCTTGGTTTCGCAGGTATGGTTTTGTTCTACCTTAGCATGGACTGATAACTGCCATGCTAATATGTCCACAAAGACTAAAAATCTAACACAACATACACAGGGGTGAGCAGGTTAACAACACATATTTTGTGGATTTTAAGAAGTCGATTTATGCATGTAAGTCTTTAAATTAGGCTGAACTGAACAAGAAAGCACAAACAGAAACAAATGATGACAAATGACACAGGACACCGCTGACAATGGCTGTTGGGATATAACCACTTTCTATTGGCTAACCAACGGTGCACAGAATGGAGACGGAAATCCCTTGCTTGATAAAGTATTGATCAGTTTTACAGGTTGATCTGTCAGTTCATTTAGCAGAGATATATTATATATCTTTAGCCAAATCTCTCCCTCGTGCCTTCATTTCAAGTCATGCGTACTGGCTAAACAGTTAAAGCAATGTTACATACTGTAGAGTGAGAGACATAGTGAGGCATTAAAATGAGGGGCATCATTTACTCACCCTCATGTAACATGTAACATGTTGATTGCTGTCTTTTGTTTTCCTTCATGTGGTTCATATGACTATTTCAACTTAATTTAGTTCAGTTCTAATTTATTTCTATAGCACTTTTCAAAATAGTGCACCATTACAGAAAGAAACATATTTTAGAACAGCTGAGACATTAGAAAAAATGTATAGTAATAACAAAAAAGAAATGACAGTATTATGGTATTATTCATAAGATGTACATTAGCTTAGCTATCAAAATTATTTTCTATAGGATTATAATGGACCAGTATATTCATACCAAGCAAGCATGTGTGTCACAATAAATGGTTATATGGTGAACGCTAAAATGGGCACATTCATATATGCCAAGTGTCAAAAAATGCCAGATACCTAGTACAAGTTCTTAAGTACCTAGTTCTCTAGGGTCATATGAAAGGAAGAGATGGAAATTGTAGTCATTATTCAAAATCCTCAGTTGGATCTTTTCAATGAATCAGATCAGGTTCACAAAACCAAACTGAATGACATACTCTTGATTCCTTTTCTCCTCAGCTCACTGATTTATCCAATTGCAGCAGTTCTTGATTTCTACTAGACAAGCAGAATATCATGAATAACACATTAAAATCTCAATATATCCCTCAAATAAAGCTGCCATGTGATTTTAGAAAGCTTGCGATTTATGATGCTTTTGGAACCATTTTGAAGCTCATTCAGTCTTTAACCATTGTTATTAAATGGAAAAATGTATTATTCCAGTATATCATTTAAAATTTCTCCTTTATTATAAAAAAGAAAATCATACGGGTTTAGTTTAATAATACCTAAACCCAAAAATTATATGCTGTAATTATTTAGTTCGGTCCTGTCTTTATCTAGAAGATTTTGTGTTGTCATTTCACACTGAACGTTTAAGTGTGCAACTGTCTGTGCTTTTCCCATTTCTAATACCGCTCGCTTTTTTGAGAGGGATAATTATATTTTCTACTGTCATAAGTTGTCATGCTGTGCGCACGGTTTATTAATTATTGCTTGATTTAGAATGTGGTGAATTGAGTAATCATACCGAAACATGGTATTTCAGTTATTGTAATTGAGCTACCAGCGGCTTCATGCTACATGTCATGATTCGACTGAAAAACCGTGTGTATTTAAAGTCTACACTGCTGCTGCGGCAACAGTACTATCTTTGACATTGTGGCCCAAGGGTTTATTTATGGAGCATATTTAGCTGTGATGTATGACTGTGCTGTATCCCATCTCCCCCTGGGCATGTTAGAGGCAATCGAGTGAAAAAAAAGCAAAGAAATTACTTTTCTTGTTTAGCGTTGAAAAGCAGGAAAGGAAAAACATACGGGCACTGGCGTCCTGTATCTCTGTAATATCAGCCAAGAAATAGCAGGGCTGGTTGATCTCATTTATGGGGTGAGGAGTGTTTATAAAGAAAAATGGACTAGGAAAACCAAATGGAAGGGAAGGAATTAATACTAAGCAATAGCATTAGTGTTTTGATTGGCTCTTTCATTTAGATATAGCTGGTGATGTTTAAAAGGAACATTTGTAATGAAAATCAAACTTCTTCTGATATTTTAAAATAAAGTATTCAATATTAAAATATTGTTACTTTCAGAAATCCTCTCCATAGCTAAAAACAGCTCGTTATGCGCAATTTTCTGACAATTGTTGTACAGCTCTGTCACCGTTAAAGATGCTCATTCTTTACCCAGCACTAATGCCACCCACTTTGCACAGCTTGTGTTTACAGGGTCTTTCTTAAAAAATATTCTGAAGCTGATGATATAATTGTCTGTAACAAGAGTTTTAGCGCAGACAGCGATCAAGGGAAGCCTCTGAACATGCAAATGTTGCTTAGCCTACAGAAAATGTTTTCTTGCACCTTTTCCTTTAGCATTGACCAAAATATTCCTAGTTACAAACAATATATAAGTAATAATAAAAAAGTGTTACATTTTTGTGAATGTTTGGCCAGTTATCAATTTTTCTGCTTTTGTTGCCTTTAATGTCACCGCCCAGGATAGTCACTAGGGAGGTGCTTGAGACTGTGTGTGTTCTAATAGTGCCATCAGCCAATCAGAATTGTTTTCCTGCGGCTATATAGTAATTAGTCACATGACATTTTAGTTCAGATTGATTTGAAAACATCTTTTTGTATTTAGATAAATACAAGAAGTGCATGTAATGCAGTTATGTTTGGGAGTATACAGGCAGTTTTCGGTTTAGTTCTACAGCATCTTTTATCTCAGTTTAATAACAGTTTGCTGCATGTTTTTTTATTCTGTGACCCACATTTTTATCTGTTTTAGACTGCTATTAGAAGCAGTTCTCCTCTTCATAAATGATAATGCATGTAGAAATGCTGAACTGCAGTGTTAATGAATGCAGATTGTGAAATGTAAACTCTTCACAGCCTTCATTATGTGGGACGTGGGCTTTATCGTGTATCAGCTCCATTGTGATGCATGCGTTTGTTTGAAGCACAGTGAATAGTGGGAGGACACCTGCAGGAAAATGTAATCAGTGAAACTCAATACAGTGGAAACGAATGCTAGTGAATGAGGTTTGCATTCAAAGCTATACACCCCTCATTTACATGATCTGTAGTGATAAACTGTCAATCATAATTCGAGTCAAATCAAGCCCGCTGTTTATTTTAAAGACAGACAGAACTGCCAGCCGTCATCTACGCCTTCCCCGTGACATCCTGAGCCATAGAACATGTTTTATGCGCACAGACTAATTCTCATTGTATACACACACACATATACACAAAATCCCTTCAGCTTGCTGCCTGACCTGTTTAATCACACTGTTCAGCACTCCAAAGAGCCGTTGACATTCCCACCTCACCTTCTGGTCCATTGAGTATTCAAAGAGAGAAAGAGGGAAAGTCTGTCTCTTTCTCCCATACCTCCCATCGTATTCCTCAATACGTTCAGGATATAGGATGTGGAATTCGAGACAGTGACAGGCCCAAATCAACACATTAATGACCTTTATAAGAGTTCTTAATCTTTCCATTTAGATTATGCACTAAAGCATGTTTCATGGCATGGCAACAAATCCATCCGCTCATCCATTCAATATGAATAGCAGCATCATATATAGGTTGACTCAGCCTTTGTCTCTCTCTGTAAAAATGCACTTATCACAAAAATTTAAAGACCTGTTATGACTTTGTTTCTCATATTTTCAATTTGGTTGCTTAATGTGAGAAATATTCTACATATGTGTCGCCACATGGAGTTCTGAAGAACAGATGATTTCCTAACTACACACTTTGTATGGCTTTTAATCGTTTACATCTTACTATTTGATTCACACTGTGCAATGTTGCAGTTTCTAATAAAGTTTTCGGCCAACTGGCGAGTAACTCCCTTGTATCCTCTTAGCCAAACCAATTTTTATTCACTTTTGGCACATGAAGCGTGTTAATTTTGGACCCTGAGAGCAACTCCCATTTGTTAAGCGGTATGTAACACTAACACTGGCATCCCTCCCCAACACACACACCCGAGGAGTTTAAAAGTGTAGTTTTAAAGTATATTTCCACTCTCAAATACACATACACACACGTTTATGAACTTATGTGCTTGAACACTAGTTCATATGTGCATTGATGTATAATTATATAAATGTATTGATGTATAACTATATGAAATATATTCAATATATAGACTTACTTACTATAGAATATATAATAATAATATAATATAAGAATATATTGCAGATTGATATATAATACTGCAGATCAATATTTAATAATAATCTGCAGTAGCTCTAATAGAGAGAAGCTGTAATAGTGTTCATTGTAGAAGCCCTGCTCTAAAGATGAAGTGAGATCAGCTACCTGATTAGTGAGAAAGATGGAAATCTTAGCATGAATCTTAATAAAAAACAAGCTACTTTAGCTCTTTGTCAGTGGCAGCTAATAATGGCTTAATTATCACAGAGCAAAGACTGTAGTGGTTAGTCTCTGCCTGAAGAAAAGGTTGCTGCTTTCTCCACAACACTCCCTGTGTCTAATGAAGGCTTACACTGCTTCACATAAACACGGGAAGCATTTGTTTTGCTGTTCCTCTGAATATATATTCAAAGTTGTATTTACCACATGCTCTATGATGTTCTGATCTCTAGAGAGAGCATGGGTTTCCCCTCTAACGCTAGTCTGTGGCGTGTTTTCAGGTGAAAAATGCTTGAATTTGAACTGTTTATAACTTGATCTAACGATCTAACAACACATGCAAACAGTCTATCCTAAAAATGCAGTGATAACTGCAGTGACATCAAATGCCTGTCTAGCATGTTTACTGTACATAAACCACAATGAAATAATAAACACAGACGGAACACAAAAACATCCTGTACAAGCTGCCCCCAAGATTACCTCTGTCAGATTGACAAACCTGATTGCAGAATGAATTCATTGCATTGAACTGAACCAGTGATAGGCCTCAGCCCAATTACATGACAGTAAAAGCCAATGATTTACTCATCCACCACAGAAATGTAATTGTAATAATGTTTTTTGTATTTATTTATTTTCACAGCAGCTATTAATAAAAGCGATTAATTGACATTAAAGTAATTTATTTAATCGGCATATGATTCATATTTTAATTAATCACAATTAATTTGATTCACATTGAATTGATTTTAAATCAATATTTAGGGGACAAAAAGCCCCAAAGGTGTAAGATTGGCCACGCTAATTTTCTGAGCATTGACATCAATGTGACCAGATTCAACAGTGTTTGCTGTACAAAGACCAATAGTGTCAATTGTACAGACTGTACAAAGACCAACTGTATCAGTCTCTGGTGTACAGTTGTGAGTGTGTGTGTGTGTGTGTGTGTGATTATGAATGTAGAGGTTTATGGCTGTGCTTTTTCCTGGAAAATAATCAGACAGTCATGACGTGCATTAATTCTCTCGCTCTGTTGCATACACACATAGAAGCTCTCTCTCTCTCGCTCCCTCTCCCTCTCTCTGAATATGTATGGGCAGTATTGGGAGCTAAAGGTTATTTCCACTGAGCGCTGTGTTGGTGGGGCAGAATGCCTTTCATCTCAGCATCTCTCTGGCTAATGGATCACTTTATGTGGGGATTTCACAGCATTTCATGTTTCTGTTTGATCAACAGGCTGATGAGACACTTATGAGACTTATGAAACACATGAAAGTCTAGGGATTATCTTAAAAAGCACTTTCTCTTTTATATTATCTCATTTTTAGATTTACTTTACAGTGACACGTTTAATTCGGGTCAAGCTTATTTATCAACTTTAACTTAGCCAACAAAAAAATAAATAAACCAGAGTTTTGATCATAATGCTGTGATGTCCAAACCGAACCTGGTGTCGTGAATCAGGTTTACTTGTTATTTGAATAATATTTTGGTTATTTTCTATATAGTGTTTATGTATCATTTTTGTAGCTTGCTGCTGATTAATAGATTATTATGAGATAATAGATTCAATACAACCTAAGCATTTCTGTTACAGTACTGATATGAATACAGTCAAATAAGTTTGTTAAATGAGCTGTAAAATGATCTAAATCAGCCTTTGAAGATATGGAGTATTTATAAATTACCATGTAATTCCTGTGGGTGGAGTTTTGCATGGTTACATCACTTTCTGTCAGTGTTAGCCTCAGAGTCAATTGGATCACCTACAGTTCATTTGCTGACCATTTGATACATGATACACACAACACTAAAAAGCACTTGTAATAATCAAACTGGGAAACAAAATCATGTCTTAAAGGTGTTGTTTGTGGCATTTACTAATGTATTTCGTATTTGCTAATCATGAACAAAACTATGTTTTGCTTTATAAACCACTGTGATGCTATTCAAAACAAGACAGATTGTGTCTTTGTACAGATACCAAGCAAGTGTGCCCTGGTTTACTTTACAAATATTGCCTATAATTCTGCACAGACAACATTGGTAAGCAATAGAACTTAGTCAAGATAGATGCCAATTTAATATTTTTCTGCCTGTTATATTCACTTATATTGTTGTTCATTCTATAGCCTACTTTAACTCTGCTTTTTAACTCAGGTTTATGGTGAGGGGTAGGAGTGTGGTTTGGGATTGGAAATATCTAGTATTGTAATTGAAGCTATTACTGTGTGTTATGTCACATGAAATTGGCATATTTGTTACTGTATGGTAACCCATATTTGAAGTGCAATCTCTACATTTAACCCATAATAGCAGGGACCAGGGAGCAACTGGGTGGATGGTGCCTTGCTAGCTTTCCTGCTAGCTGCGGGAATCTAACCTGCAACGTTTGGTTTACAAGGCCAACTCTCTAACCATTAGGCTGCAACTGTCTCATTTTTCAACACAGGAAAATATTCAAACATTCAAACACAGGGAAATATCTTTACAGAATCCTCCAGACTGAAGTTCCAGCTTCAGCCACTGCAGGGGGCCCTTTTGAAAATTCAGAAAGAGGTCAATTTCAGTACACACAATTTTGTCCTAAAAGATTTGTAATTGACTTATAAATTGAGCCTGGGTGTTGAGCAAAACCTAGCAAGCTCTATGGGTGTGTTGTGGGTTTGTGAGGTGATACTCTTAGCTTCTTGTTGCTATTGTTGGAGCTGTGCTCTGAAATCAATGCAATGCCATTGACAGTAGGAGTAACGCACACTGTGTGAAGCACAGCTCTGACCTGAAGAAGGATGTGAACTGCGGGTGGTCAGCTGCTCACTGCTTTTCTTGGAAGGCAAAGGAGGGTAAACATGAATACAAGACCTTCACTTTCCTGTCTTACAGTACATAACTGCTAATGAAGAGAGAGGAATCTATTTTAGAGATCAGAGGTAACAACATACAAAAACATACTGTAATGTTATATGAAATATTGCATTTCAATTGCTGTTTATGGGTATTTAGTTGTACTGCTAACATTTTTGCCTGGGACATGCAAACTGGTATTAAATAGTTGGGATTCAAAACCATATTGAAACAACACTTATAAGACAAGAATCTTTCCAGCATGTACTATAATAACCTTTGGCATGCTGCTTATTTGTTTTAATCAAAAAGAGAAGATTAAAACAGATATTTTCTAAAATTGCATTTCTGTGTTGAAATGTATCGTCCTTCCTCTTACATCGTCCCTTTCCCAGTCATATATGATCTAAATCAATGTGGATAAAGTGCTGGTAAATCCTGTCATATATAGGATAGATTGGGGGCAATTTAAATGGGGCAGCACTAAATTTAAATCACAAATAAATCAGAATGATGACTTTCTTCAGCATATGCTCAGTAGTGTTCTCTCTAAGGAAAACATTCCCTTGTGAGACATTTTCAACAAAATACTGAGGTATAAAATTATTTTTGGATGGCTATGTTGTCTTTATGAAGTTGTTGTCTTTGAAGCTGCAACTTTTGCCCAACAATTTTTTGTTAAAGTCAAATGAAGCCAAACTGACATTACTTGTGGAATTTAACCTGACAGCTCCAATTTTAAATCTTTATTATAAATTTACTGTTGCAAACTTGGGTAAGTGTTTTGAACACTGATCTGTTATGTACTTGCTCAGTAACGGATTTATGTTTATTTGTAACCAAAAAAAGTTACACATTGCAGCTTTACATTTTATTTGATTATGACTAATAGTTAAAATTTAACATTAATGATATTCGTTTACAAGGTCATATGCAGGATATTATCCTGGCTATGAGGTTGTGACAAATTGTTGCATTTATAAAATAGAAATTGTATGACTGACAGACTCACTGTTGTGTAGATTGTATTTAAAAATATTTACCATATATTTATAGACCCCACTTTAAATATTGCTTTAAACACATATTACTCCTCACAGATTAAATCATTTGAAACAAGAAGATAAAAGAAAAAACAGAACTATTCATATAGGTATTAATAAGCAATGTTGTGAAAATGTTGTAGTTAATATTTCTCCTGGCTGAGACTTCTGACTGTATTAAATGCAATATCAATCTTACTCAGACTTTTTGCCACATGTATGTGTTTGTTGTCAAAATATGGCAGGTAGATTTGTTGTAGCTCATGCGTTCTGAAGGAAAACATGTTACAGTTGCCCCTTGGCCTTGGTGTCCCCAGCTACATAAACTCAACCTATGTTAAACAAGCACTTAGCTGTTATGAGTACAAAAGACGAGGGCAGACAGGGCATTCGCTTCAATTAAAGCAAACCATAACACATTCCGCTGTGCGCCAACATGCATTTAAACGCATTGGCAGTCTTGAAAGACATAATAATTTTAGAAGAGTTACAGAACCAATAGTGCTAATGAAAGTCCCACCCGTGGAGTCTATAGAGCCACTGGGTGCGCTCCAGCTTTTAGTTTTACTCCACCCGCTGATTTAAAGCCCTGACAGGGTGAAGAAAGAAATGAGGATAATTAAGAGGAGGAAAAGGAAAATTAAAGAGCATATGACCGAGCGGGGTTGGCGCATACTGAGCCACATGGTCCTAATGCCCCCACTGACCATTTGCATCTATGTGTTAATGTGGAGGACTAATGACCTCTCATTGTTTCTCTCTATCTTTCTTGCTCTCTCCCTTGTATCTGTGCCCGTTTAGTCTTTCCACTTCGATCTCAACCCTCAGAGACCCGAAGTTTCTGCTTCAGCATTAATAAGACATGAATGGCTGAAGAACTCTAATTTGCCATATAAGGAGGGAAGCTATAATAAAGACATGGAGTTCACATGGATAGGATTTGTGGGTAGTGTGCTGCTTCCAACAGATAAAATGGTGGCTGAGATGTTTTGGAGATGGGAGGTTAATGGAAAGTTCAAGATGTCTTTGATAAAACTTGGATAAAAGTTAGTGGACTGTTAAAATAATTATATGGGTTATATGGGATTTGTAAAGTACATTATATAATTGTTGTTTTCAAACGTGGTCCGTATGGAAAAGTGTGTCAAACCCTGTGCTGCTCCCAGCTGTGTGTAGCACCTGTCGCTCTGCATATGTTTATGTTTATTTTTAACAATATCCCAGATCATTTAAGACTAATCTTAAGTTTAAGTGGCACATATTGTCTTGTGGCCCTGTGACAGTGTGATTCAGGGTGATGGGCAAGTTAAGAACTGAGCTGGATCTTACAGTCTGTGTCATTTCACATGCAAAAAAGGAATTTACATAGACAATTACTACTGCTGTGCTTTAAGAGTCATTGAAACCTACAGGTTACAGAGAGGGTGGAAAATGGTTATTAAAAAAACATGAACATCATTAGTGGAACTGTGGGGATAGAAACTGTATGCTAAGGCCTATTGCTATAAATTTTGTTCTTATCTAAACTGCTGTCATTTTCATATAATTTGCCCCAAGTGGTGTGGTCAAAGTTGCTATTAGCAACATTAAATTAATGCACACGCACTAACACACAAACAAGCTGAAAAACACGAACACAACAGCACTTGTTTAAGGTGAATTGTAATAAATCAAATTCATATTAGGAGCTTGATGAGAAAGTGGCATTTGATTTATCTAGTAAAATGTACTATATATTAGTCTATAGCTTTTCATGTTTACAACACCAAAACGTGGATATGCTCTCTTTCTTTTTCTCTCTGTTTCTGTTCTAATATATTAGTACAACACTAAACATGAATCAATCCAATTCTGTGTTCTTATTGAATTATCCCTGCTAATGGTGTGGAATGACAAATGGATTAATTGAGAGAGAGAGGACAGCAATCGATCCCAATTAACTGTCTTTCTACACAGTGTATTGATTTCCAGAAGTAGCCACATGGTGGGTAAGGATGCATCATAGTTTGGTTAACTGTCAATCCCCCTTTCTGTTCTGTATTTGTGTGGTGGTGAAGTGGCTGTGTTGATCTGAAACAGCCACTGTTCTATTGTAATCACTGTTTGCCTCCGGCGGCCCTATAGAGAAACCAGTGATGTAGTTATTAGGTGTTTTTCCCTCAAATTCCTGAGTTTGATTTCTGTTGTTCCCTTCCCTTTGTCTCTCTCTTTAGATGCTGGACAAAAGAAAGCAGGAAGTTGGATCCACTGTGTGCATTTGATGGTTAGTTCAGTTTGAATCAGGGCTTTACCGTTAGGTCTAAAAAAAGAAGCTTTTAATCTAAGCATTAATGAGAAGTCCAGAACATTTGTGTTTCTTATGAATAAATGCGTGGTCTTATTTCAAATACTTCGTGTTCAGGGTGAAAAATATATCTGTTACTCATCACCAAATAAAAAACTGAATATGTAATCAAAACACAGTGTTCCTACACTTTAAGATTTGTCATGATGATTTATTGTTTTGTAGGATGAGATACTAGATGGTTTTCCTTTTAGTATTTACATTTAAAACTACCCATTAAAATTAAAATTTATTTACTACACCTTAAAATTTCCAGGTATGGAGCTTAGGCAGAAGTGGTTTGTATTTATTATAAATTTCACAACTACAATTTCCTTGATTTGTGATGTTTAAGCTGTAGGGACGTTACATATAAAGTTATATGCAGTTATATATATATGCCTACAATGAAAACAGTATGCAGTATGCTAGTAACATTTGTATTATGTACTCAATATTATGCGATTCTACATCACACGTCTTGATTGCCTTAACATGGTGGTATTTATAGAACATCCATCCTCCACCATGATTGGCTTTTAGCAGGAGACTCGTGTACGCAGGTAGTGACAAAAGCGTGATGAGTCAACTGGCTACCAGAAGGGAAGAACAGACAAATAAAAATGCTAAATATGGTTCTGTTCATATACAGTTAGGTGATGATTGAAAGTGAACTAAAGTATTTTAAAACTGAACCTGCCTTAAACTGTCAAGACTCAATTTTCACACTTTGATTGGAATTGGATTTTTATATGAATTGGATTTTTGTCGTGTCAGTTGTGATAAGTTGTTAACTTTGACATTTATTTTAGTCCTAGTCACTATGGTTACAAGTGTTATTTACAGATAGTGTAAACATATAAAAGGAGATTGGTTATTTGTTCAAGACAACGTGGCACTAATCCTGACCTATACAGTTACTTATGTCTTCAACACCAGGATCCCCACAGTAGATTAAATAAACTGCCTGGAGGGTATCAGAACCTTTCCCCTTTTTAATCTCTATTTTAATATTTTTTAACAACCAAGCTACAAGTCAACTCGAAAGATCCCAGTAGAAAGTCCGTCTTGGTGAAGGCATCTCCTGCTTCTAAATAAGTGTTTTTGACCTTTGCATTGACGCAAGCAAGGCGTCACATGTATACACACATGTTGCATCAACGCTTCATTAGGTACACATCATCAATATTCATATCTGTCACTGCCTAACAGCTATGAGTTATGTCAGTACTCTGGCTGATAGGGACTAGGGGACAGTGGGAGTACGGTAAAAGTTGCTTGTCAGTTTGTCTTAAAGGGGCAGCTGAAAATTTGCCAAATTAAAAATGGTGTTATCATCTTCTCCTCTTTATGTCATTAATTTGTGATTTTCTTTATTATGCTGGAAAATTAGATATTTAACAGAATGTCCAGGCTGCTCTTTCCCATACAATGAAAGTTAATGGCTGTCCATGTTCCACTCACTTTCACTTTCCACAGCAGTTTGGTCATTCTCTAAAATACATTAGTTTCTAAGCAATAATGAGTCATACAAGATTGGGATGACATAGGGGTAAGTACATGATAACAGAATTGTCATTTTTGGGTCAACTATCCCTTTAAGTTTCTTCCTTCTCATAAACTATAACAATGACACCCGTGTCCAGACTTTAGTGCATTTGCATAATGAAATAGAATGGAATCATTTGGGATTTGTGACTGTGCAGATCTGCTCTTCAAAGTATTCATTTTATACACCACATTGTTATGTTGAGAGGGTAGAAATCTGGAAAGGCAGATATTTTTGCTGGTGCGAAAACCGCATTAAATTTGTTTTCTCTGTTATTAATAACAATTGTGATGGTATTATTGTTATTTTTAAATGCATGGAGAGTTTATAGGGACAGTAAAAAGTAGAATGATCCTTTATAATATATTAAAGGAGTGAAAGTTAAAGCTTTGAGTTTCTTATTGTCCTTTTTGCTCCTTTTAGTCTGCAGAGAGGAAGAGATTTTGATCAACTGTGATCGATAGAGAGATATGTTTAATGTGGTTCTATTGCCTTTCTATCACAGAAAATTGGAAGGAAATTTTTCCAGCTATGCATGCCACTGGCTGTTCATATGGGTTCATACGAGTAAACATACTCTTAAACTGTCTTTAACCCTTTGCTAAAATACATTCAAAACCTCTTACTGTGAATCCTTGTGCCATTATCTCAGAAACAGATTTCTGTGAAAGGCCCTGATGTTAAAAAAACGAAGGCAGACAGCAACTCAACATCCATCATTTTAAGGATAAAATATGTTTAGCTGGGGTTAATCTATATCGCCGCCTCGTATGATGTGATGTTCCGTAGTTATATTCCTAAAGATGTGTGAGAACTTTAAGACCTCACTGAAAATATGGAATTTAGACCTGTAAATAAAACTGAAGTTTTAAGATAAGAAGTACTTATATTTATGAATCTGCAGTTAGCAACACAAATGCTTGTTCACTAATGCTGTCAGACTTTTGGACCACAGTGAGACCACAGTGGGTTCTGCCTGTTTTATCTGATTATACACTTATTGAGGTTTGAGGTAAAAAATGGATGCTCAGATGACTGAATGAATTGTGGAAATAGTATACACTATTAAATATACAACAACAAGGGCTACAGATTCTTAGTAGTGTTCTTTGATGCATCGTGTATTAACATACAACCACCACAGGTGGGGTGTGACTCAGTCAACATCCATTGTACTAAGTAGTTTCCGTCTGTGGCAACTGTTTCCCTCCTCATTGTGCATAACGGTTTGCACACTAATGCATTGATTAAGATGAAAAGCTGCACATCCTCCAGAGAGAGAGAGTCAGAGAGAGAAACGTGTTGTTCCTCAGTGGGAGCGACTGCACGCTGTCACGTGGAAAGAGTGAATGCGAGAGATGAATATGGTAGCGACAACTCTGTGAGTGTGAAATTCAGATGATGTGCCCAGAGGAGGAATATTCATATGCAAGAGTGTGTGTCAGAGCTCAGTATGGCCTAAAACAGCACACTGCTTGCTTTGGGAAACAAGTAAGTGTCGCTATGGGCTCTTGTTGCCACTGGCAATAATAAAGTGGAAGTACGGGGCAACAATACCTATGCTAATTCAGCCTTTCAATTTTGTCACACATTGCAGAGAAACCAAATTATGGACGGTTATGTGAGTTCCTACTAGAACTGGTCTATGTATTGAATATTCATGATGGTTTTGCTGATCAGCTCCTGTCTTGTGACTTGCGAGTATAAAAGCGTCAGATCACCAGGGAAGATATTTTAAAATTATCTTTGACACTTCTGTAGTAAAAACAGTGTTGCTTTAAGTAAATCATCAGTAGGTGGATTTCTGTGATAAATGTAAACACTGTGACACTGTCAAAACATTGCCCTGTTTGTCTAAGCATCCTGACCCAACCAACACACAATTGGCTAGACTAATAGCATTTAGAGTGAGACTACCTGTTCATCCAACCAATAAAAAAATGGTGGTAGTAGGTGGTGGGAGGGGCATTTATGTTAGGGTTCAGAAATGGCACATTGCAGTGGATCTCAACCTTTTTGACTTCAAGGCCCACCATTGTCCACAACAATAAAATATTACAGAGATTAACATAACTAAAAAATATGAATATTTGTTATAAAAAAAAACTAGCGCTAAGAAATATCTTGATTTTTAGTTTAAATAATATAAAGTTACCTTGAGGCCTTTTCACTTGTGTCATAAGCAAACCGACACACCGTTTTGAATATGCAGAATGGAGATGTACAAAACGTTCCTTTTGTTTTCCACAAAAGAAATAACAGCACACAGGTTTGCAACAACAAAAGTAAATAAACAATGACAGAATTTTCATTTTGGTCTGAACCGTCCATTTAAATCAAGGTTTCTCCATGGGAACTGGTCTTGTTATTGTTGTTAAGGGATAAAAAGCATTTGCAAATGTCTATGTATTATTATACCATACATGTATGCAGTGATACCAGACAGAACAGAGAGAAAAGCAGAGATTGAACTCAGGCTTGTTTCACTAGATTACAGCGTTTGAGACAGGGAGGGGCTCTGGGTCTTAGAGGATGCCTGTCTCCGTAAGCAATGACACTTCCGCACCCTATTAAAAAGATGCATTAGCCCCAGAACACTAGGCGCTAATGACTCCAGAGTTTGGATGACTTTTTCTATTATTAATATGCCTGCACGGTTATAGAGTTATTCGTCTGGTAATTAAAGAAAGAGTGCGCATTGATTTTCGCTGAGTTCGTGAGCATGTGTGGAGCCATGCGTCCCCCGTGTTGTGTGTTCGCCGACAGAAGCAATCCGTCTTCCCATGAAAGGTTCACAGGGGAGCTGGCAGGCTGAAAGCATACTTTCTGTCATAACTCTGCATGGTCACGATTAAGCTGTTAAATACTGTTTTAGCAGCATATTAGTAGTGACAAACCTAGCAAGGTGGCTGTACTCAACACATCAAAGATCTGGGGCTTAAAGGCACTGTTAGCATTTGTTTGTTTGTTTTTGTGCAGATAACACATCAAATATCCTGACAGATTTAAATGTGTCATGACAGCCCTAGTTAGCTCTGTTAAGAGCAAAATTGGGGGCAGGTCAATGCTTTTTAACCAGCCAATCAGAAAACTAGCCAATAAAAATCTGTATTTAGTCATTTTTTCTCATAAATCTGAGTTAAATAAGATTTTGTAAACCTATGTTTTACCTATATAATTTCATACCAAATGCATTAGCACAGATTATGCTGTTCCAACTGCTGTTCCAACGCCATTGTTTGGGCCACCTATATATATATATAACGCCTATATAGAGAGAGAGAGAGAGAGAGAGAATTATTTATGTGTATTATACTCAGTATAATTAGTTAAGTGGGCAATGTGAGCAAACCCATACACATTCTGGTTCTCTCTTTTGGCCCTGTCCCACTAAATATGCATGAGTCCAGACCAAAGAGAGCCCCGAACCAACCTCATCTTCCTTATGAATGTTGTATGGACTGATCTATACATGGCATTAGCATCATGATAAGCAAAAATTGGAAGTGAGTGTTGATTGCTTCCTGGCTCTCGTATTTGAGCCAAAGCTGTGCGTGTGGGATAAAGAGGCCATGATCTTCTGCCTAAATGGCGCTTTAATTAAACAGCGCGCCTGCTGCGCATGGCAGCCGGCTTTGAAGAGAGTTACCTTTCACCTCTGCTTTGATTTTCTGTTCTGTTATGGGCAGGCTCACATACACACATACACAAACCTAAGCACATATGTTGCATTGATGGCCTTTGAAGATTTCGGCAATGAGGTTTTACCTTCATTTGCCATTTTGGAGATTGTGAGAGATTATCGCTGCTTCTTTAATGAAATTCACATAATCTTGGCTACTTAAAAATGACTTTCTTTGCCTAGAAAACTACATACCTGGAAGTAAATCCCCCAAATTATCATTCTGTGTGAGTACGGTATACAGGGTTACTTCTGAATTTACGATGGTATAGACATTGTGACATTTTGGCAGATTTAGAAAAAACATTGTTTTGTCTATGACATGGTCTCTGCAAAATTCAACTTTCATCTACGAAGCATCTTACCTGTCTTACCACATTCTGTCTGTTTCTTTCACTCGTGTGATCTTACTTAAAGGAATATTTCACCCCATAATGAAAATTCTCACCCAAAATGAAATTTCCCCACCCTCAGGCCATCCTAGGTGTATATGTCTTTCTTTCTTCAGCTGAACACGCTCTGAGTTATCTTAAATAATATCCTGACTCTTCCTAGCCTTGTAATGGCATTGAATTTTCCAGAAAGTGCATCCACCCATTATAAATAACAACCCATACGACTCCAGTGTGTTAACAAACAGATTCACTAATAATTAACAATTAAAGAAAACAATTAATATTTTGAGCTTTTTAGGGGAATGATACATTGTGTATAGATGTAAACAAAAAAGATCTGCATGCTAAATTCAAATATGGTGGCATGTGTGTTATGGGGCTAGCTTCAAAATCTGGGGCACAATTCAATGCCATAACAAAGCTGGGAAGATCCAGTATAGTACGTTATAAGTAATAGTAAGTAATAGTATATTAACGGTATAGTTAATATAATACTGCTGTCTAGGAGAAATAATCAAGATAATAAGGAGATCTCACCTGTGTTTTTACAGACAGACAGACAGACAGACAGAAAGTGTAAATTTGAATCAGCTTCTTCCCATTACCACTTTGCTGTTCACTTGGCTAAATCTATCCAGATCAGACAGCTCTGTCTCCACAGTGGCCACGTTCAATTAAAACCTGGTAATTAACAGCTCAAATTAAGTAAATATGTACAAACACCCAGCACTGGAGCTTCATACTTCAGGCGTGTATGTGTGAATGAGAAACCGTCCTTCAAATAGCTTAAATAAAGGATCATGGGTAACAAGCTTATCTGATTACTGACCATCTAGAGTGTATAAATGAGGGCCTCTGTGTGGTTTGACATGTTGTTTTTGCTGGACAGTGCGTGTGTTTGTGTGTTACAACCTTGCAGGCTGTGGTATAGTTCTCATCTCTTAGGCCTTTCACTATATATTTGCTGCAGAACACACTGCCAGGGAGGAGGGAGGTAGAGGGAAAGCTAATCATGGCTCTGCAGTGCTAAATCTAATAAACATCATTCTGTCCTTTTATTTTTGCCTCCATTTCCCCAAGCTTTCCCTCAACTCTGATCCAGTCCTCTATCATTTAAAACGTCTAGAAATGTTTTGTGACACAGAGAAGTATCTGGTTAAATATCTTTAACCAGTTGCTAAATTCTCATAAGGATGCATGCAAAACCAAATACACTGGTACTGTATTTAATCCACAGCAAATATATAACTTTTGGTGCATGATATTGTCTCTAGCGATGTTGTTGTTTGTGATTGCAAAGGCACCTTGAATATAATCAATACTTTATATTTAGAATTGCTTACAGCAGGGTTGTCTTTGTCACTGCCTGATTCCTTTTGGCAGTATATTGAAAGAATAGAAAGACTGTGGAAACGTAGATTTGAAATGTCAGTTGCAAATGGCAGAAAATGAGAACATAACAGCATTTGTGGGTAATGGAGGAATTGTTTTGATTAAAGCTGCTGTGTGCAATATTTTCGATGTTAAAATGTGTTCGCCTATCTCAGTTTAATCTGGAGAGACAACGATAAGCCCTTGGTAGATTAATTTCACTAAGAAATCTAAACACTGTGGCTCTGTAGTGCTTTCAACATGGCTGTGTTCAGTAGAGCCATCCAACATGATATTTTTCTGAGAAACAGAGCTGAGGGTGGGATTATCTATTTGGCTGTCCAATGGCAGAAAGGGGGGAGTGTTTAAGTTTGTATTGTTTTGAGTGTTAAAGAAACCTTTTAGGGAATATCTGGATACAAACAACATTGTATGTAATTCGCCTGCTTTGTTTTCACGTCATCTGAAAATTATCATATTTGTCAGTATCCGTCTTGTCCATGTCTTGTTAAAACTAAAACATTTTTTTTTTGAAAGCTTCAACTTACCTGACTGTTGTAAAGTAATGTACTGTAAAAGAAACAAAAATATTTCCTTTACACTGGTTCCAATTCTAGTATGGACGGGCCCACTTCACAAACCAATCTAATCCTGAAGAATAAACTCAAGTCTTATGTGTTACTCTTCACATTATGGAAGTAAACTTGATTGAGAATTTTAAGTGCTTTTTTATGCATTTGTCAAGTTTTTGGTATATAATAAAGATCAGTACTGTACATGAGTGTATGAAGCAGTCAGATCAACTGCTGTGCTGAGTTTACTCTGTCTACTGTCTTCTCTGTGTGCTTTCCACAGGCATTGCTTATGCTGAACTGAATGTCAGGTTTAATATTTGATAGCACCAGTTCTGCTGTCTGATCATGTGAAGTGCTTCAGTCTTGTAAGACATAATGGAAGCGGAACTTAGTGTCACAAACACAATGAAACCAAAAGACATAGTTTGGTTTGTCACCTCTTACCATCCTGTCGGTTTTATTCTCTCTCTGTCTGCATTACGATTTGCAGTAGTGCAGAAAGTTTATCACCTTCAACTGACCAATACATGATTGAATCAATTTTACAATTCTAGTACTAGAGTCACTCTACCATTATTATCTCCAAAACACCAGGGCATTATGTGTGCTGGAACAAGTCAGATCTGGCACATCTGAAATTGGATCTGGCACCTATTTTTAATGGATCCACCACCTCATATGCCTCTGAAAGAAATTCATGCTATGACCTGTACATATGTTTTATGGAAATCAGGTATAATCATAAGAATAACATGATTATGGTGTTGATTCTGCAGATATGGTTAGCTTTTCTCTGGCTGGATTAAAGCATCTGCTGATTGACTAAATGTCATGTAAACGTAATATTGTTGTCAATTACTTATCATATCCCCATGAAAAATGTAAACGTTTTTGGTAATCATGCGCAGTCTATGTCACAACCTCATAAGCCGTTTCAAAAAAATCTAATTTACACATTAATTTCCCCTAATGCAATTATCTGGAAACTCATCACCGTACATGTCTATGTATCTGTCATACAGAATGTACTGTACATTACATGCAAGCGTAATGATGTCACATGCCACACTGCAAACAGTGTAGACAGCTTTGTGGCTTTTATGGTAAGCTAAATAGTTGTCAAATCTTTATATTTAAATCATTTTGATTGTTTAATCATAAAGGGTGCTTCATAGGGTCGGTAGTTCATTACCTCATAAAATATATTAAGGAAACAGTTTTTCTTGCTTTACCTCATGTTACTTGTTACTGATGTTGTAATTTAACTCTTTATTATTTTTCTAAATCCCTGAAGAGACAAGATTTCTGGAACACTTTGTCACTGTCTGTCACTATACCATAGGTAGTTTCATCAAATTTCTTTCTCTATAGATCTGTACCCTTAGTAGGCAACACTCATCCTTTTTCAGGCCTAATCTCTCAGTGTTTTTTCTCTTATCTCGTCATTCTAAAGGCTGTATGGCTATTGATTCCCATTGTAAGGCAAGCCAAGGGGCCAACTGTAATCTTGACATATTATAGCTTTATTGAGTGGGTTTGGGCTGAGGCGACAGCCCATCTGTGTACAGCGCGGTCAGTTCTGATGCCTAATAAAGATGGCAGAAGCATGTCCAGGCAGGGTTAAGGGACAGAAGAACAACACTGGCTTGTTTGTCATATACAATGACAAAAACCAGATACATAAAACAATGAAACATATGGAACATATATCGATACAATATATGTGTGTGTGTGTGTGTGTGTGTATGTGTGGTCTTGTTTTTGGACCAAATGTCCCCACAACAATGGTAAAAGTCACACACACCTACATGGTGGGACCAATTAGCAGTCCCTATAAGGGAAATTATTTATTAAACATACTTAAAAGGTTTCTGTGATGATTAGGTTTAAGAGTAGGGTGAGTGTTAGGGGATAGAATATACAGTTTGTACAGTATAAAAGTCATTATGTCTATGGAAAGTCTCCACAGAGCATAGAAACCTAATGTGTGTGTGTGTGTTAAACAGGAAATAATTGCAGTGGAAAGTACCATTGTATTGCAATGGGCAGCTGTTTAAACTACTGATGAGACACTGCAGTTAAGTCACTTGCTGAGGTGATAGCAGTAACATTGTGTTTCAAGACTCATGCTGAGCAAAAGACACAGGTATATAATTACAGTTTACATACACACTATCTAAAGCTGGAGATGCAGAAGAGCTGAGAACAGCTGAATACATTAAACCAATGAATTCATTTGTTTATTTATTCAGTTGAAATAATCAAAAATGCAATGCTTGAGAAATGAATTGAGACGTATTGGAATTGCATGTACTGTCACACCTGTGACATAACTGGTGCAATAAATGTTTATTTCTGTCTTTCTTGCTCTTTCAAACACTTTCTCTCTCTCTTCATAACCTTAGCGCAACCAAATACAAAAAGCTCCCCTCTTGATTTAGCTTCATCTGAATATGACTTGGTCTGAGTTGTGTTTTTAATATTTAATAAGCTACCCAGCGTGTAATAAGCCCTGCCTGTTGGTAATGATATTTACATGGCATGGGCTTTATTTATTATCTGATGGACTGTAGGAAGTAGAAGGGGCTCCTTCGTCTCATTGCCTCAGCGTGTGTGTTGTATGCTGCAGGTGAAGCATTAGCTTTGTGTGACTTTAGTCTCGCAGTAAACCTCCTCCACCCCCTCTCAGTTCACAGCCCCCTGTTATTGCACCACACAGAGAGGGCAACATGACAATAATCTTTTCCTTGCACCTACTACTGTGTGCAGTTTGTTTAGGGCACGGTGTTATCTAAAACTGTAATGAGGAACGAGGGTTGCCTAGCCAACCCCTGCGTCCACCCGCTTTGTTTAGTCTAAAATTACTGTTGCTTAGCACACTGATCCTGCTCGCGGAATAACAAGCGTTATTAGCCGGCGTACATCTGTATCTCTTATCACACAATACACGTAACTCTCTCATAGCGAATGCTTCAAGAACAGTGTGTGTTTTGTAGCATTATTCTAATTTTTATGACTACTAGAATTGCGTTTGAGTCGTTAGGATTGTTTGTACATAAAACACTGCTCTTATGTTTTATTGCGGATATTCAGTTTGACGGGTCGAAAATGTACTTGTGCTGTGTGCTTCAGTGGTATTTTAATTAGCTAGTGTTGTGTATCTACTGTGAAGCTAGGCTTTGTTTGTACATTCATTTGGGCTGACTGGTCATTTATAATGTTTCAGTTGAACTGCTGGGACTTCACTTCTTATCTTATTTACTGCTTTTGTTTACTTCTTAAGTAAACAGTGGTGTAATAGCTACATGTTTTATATTCCACAGATGAGAGAGGTTAGTTTAGATGTTAACAGGTACAGTATCACAGTTTCCTCAGAATTGTGGGTAATTCCTGTTATGCAGTACTCTTATATGTGCACCCATCAGTTATGTCCCAACATGTTGCATAACAAATTAAACTCACAAATTATAAATATGGAAATCTTATATTGTTTTAACTGGATAGAATTAGAATTTTTTCTATGCCTTTAACATCACTTTCCATCCGGTTAATGTTTTCTAAAACTCAATTTATATGACAGGAATCAGAATATTAAGAGAATGTATAAAAAAATTTACAGTATAAAATTACCTTCAAATTGACACCCTCATTTAAGCTAATTCTCAGTTCCTCACAAAACAATGGCTAACTTTAGATCTTTATTTTCATCCTATTTGGCTACCACTAGGGAAATAATAACAGTTAAGTGCCTGGGTTTGACCCAAGCACATTTCTGAAAGACTGCTGTACTCTTTCTATTATTACAACACCACCATAATTATTTTTTTTGTCACCGTGTTCAAACCGTTCTGCATAACTGGAATGGTGCTCGTAGTTCTTATATAGCACAAATAAGTACTGCTAAATATTTTTAAAAGCATATTCATTTTTAATCTGTTGAATAATTTAATGATTAATCTACACAAAACATCTGGGTTTGCTGAAAATCACAGCTAATAAAGTATAATGTGTAGTTGCTCCATTGTTTCTCAGCTGTGTCTCTCATTGTTTCCTTCTGATTAAATTGACTCTGGTTGTTGTGTGTGGCTGCAGATTGCGGAGTGACCTGTGACCCAGAGCGTGTTGTAATGCGCTCCTGCTGTGGTAAATGTGCAGACTGCTCTTTGACCCGCCTCGCATGCGTTTACCCCCTCAGTCCCCAAGGAGGCATCTGCCAGCCTCTGACCTTTGACCTTCTGACCTATGACTCTTCACTTTAAAACAGTGACGCTGTTAAACAGAGCACTGATTCCCAACCAGTGGTACTTCAGCAGGTTTTCGAAGATATTGATTTCTCTTTGTTGAAGTCTTTTTAACACCATCAGGTCAGAAAAAATTTTGATTGACTTATGAACTGTCAAAACTATCAAACTAGCAAGCTCAGGTTTTTCATTATAGAGACAGGCAGAAAAAAAATTACATTATAGATTTTTAAATTATCGATTATTTGTGAATACTTGTAATAATGACTATTTTAGTTATATTAATGGTAACGCTGAATTATATCCAGGAAAATATTGTATTTTGGGATGTATTTTGTAGGGGTTTTGAAGGTGTATTTGAGTTTGTAGATGAGGCTGTAGAACAAAAACTGTTGGAAACAAAGATAAAGTCAAATGTTATTTGAACTGATGCTGAAAACTCTTGCGGTTGGTTCTACCTCTGCTCCTGTCTGACCTCGGCTTTAGCTGCTGGAGGATTTAAGAACTTGATAGTTGTCAGACGTGCCAGAGTGATGAGTGAGTTAGAGAGAGGTTAACCCCAGGCCTGAGCTGTGACTCCTGGTTGGGGCTTCAGAGAAAGAGGCAAATGTAACATTATAGGCAAGGCACTGACAAGGCAATGGAGGCTTTTAAAAACCAATACTGCCACTGCAGAAAGGCCTTTTGTCAATTACAATGTTATTAGCCCACTCATAATGGAATAATGCAGTCCTCTAGGACAGCTTGGCTAATGCCCGAGAATGGAAAGTTAAACACAGACTGTAAGATTAAAAGTGAAGGGTCGAAAAAAGTGTGATTA
>JAZGTI010006251.1:0-23780 GCA_036877585.1 Botia kubotai | reverse complement strand
AAAATACAAGTCATAAACAGGAAAACCATAATTACATCAAGTATGTAATTTTATTTTTAACACAGACTAAGAAATACTGAGTTTACATAGTTACATAGTTGTTTTGCAAATGTAAGCAATTAACTAAATACAAAAAGCAATAAATGCTGTAGATGTCTTTTTATTCATTTTTCTAATTCTGTGAGAAAAATCAAGTCAAGTTTTGGGCTTCAACAAGTGCACTGAAATCTGACTGAAGGTCTGAGGGGGATATGCGAAGGACAGCACAAGACATGCACATCAGTAATGGATCTGTGTTTGGATTTGTTGAACTTTAGCAGAGAGAAAGTCTGTTCATATATATAGATGGATCCAAAGAAAACGGTTTACTGTTTCTAGCGATTTTGTGCGATATGATATAACTTGGCAGCTGCATTCCTGGATGCCTGAAGTTTTGTGAAAAATCCTTGTTGGTTTTGCAGTTTAGTCAGCAAGGCATCCGACTCCTTGACCTGCTCTTTATCAGACAACTTGTATTTTTCTGCATGTTTGGTCGCGTAGTGCCGGTTTAAATTGTATTCCTTGAACACAGCGACCTGTGCACCACAAACTAAGCACACCGCTTTCCCATTAACTTCTGTAAATAAATATTTTGCAGACTATGCCTTGTTAAAAATGCGGCATTCGGTATTAATCTTTCTTTTTTTACACATGAGTTGACATTTTGAGGGTCTGAAGGTATGCGCACAACTGCCACCTGCGTATGTGTTTGTACGTAAAATACTTTCAAAATAAAAGCAGCAAGCGTGCATGGCGTAAACTAGTTTTCATTTACATTTATTGTTTGTGAATGACCGCACGGGCCGAACAAGAAGAGTCAACGGGCCGGATGTGGCCCGCGGGCCGTAAAATGCCCAGGTCTGCTCTAGAGAATTTAGAGAAAGTTTTGTGTACTGTCTGCTTCAGGTAGCAAATATTTTCTGAGATATGCATTTAATGAAAAGCGTTTACTCACTCCTTGACTCTTCTCTCTGATTATCTTTGCCTCAGCCTCCCACTGTGGTCGTCCATCTGAAAAAAGAAAAAAAATTAGCTGCATTAGCATGACTTCCTATGGGAGCTATCATGCACACTGACCTGAACTGAACTCTGTGTGTCAATACAGAGAAGGCCAAATTAGCTCAACTGACCCTCTCATCATTACCACTATTATCCTCCCCATCATGTCTCTGAGTACTGCACTATAGTGACAAATGGGGGCTTGCGAACTAGGGGTTTAAGTTACCAATAGCCAATCAGAGTTAAGTTTCACTAGGTTGTCTGAGAAGTGCAAAGCTGCATGTTCCTGCAGGTGCTCCACCACTGAATCCAGAGAGAAGCTTGACAAATTGCACCTTGCGTTGAAAATAATACAATGAGAAATTGTGTTTACTTGCAAACTCTATGCCTTTTCCATGTAGGGAAAGAGGCTCAATTGCTCGAATAGATCAAAATGTCAGCTCAACACAGGGAGCGCGAACAACACTCTACTGACTACAAAAACAAATGTTAGTTTAAATACTTCAAAGGAAAGACGAGTTCTAGTTGAAACAGTAGAGGAGTATAAAGGGAAGTGACTTTTCCCCATTGGCCAGCTAAAGAAGCTCTTTAATGAAAAATCATATCATTGCATGTCCTTGCTGACAGAAACAGAAGATACTTGGGTTTATAACAGGTAATGATGTCATAAAAGTCCTGTTAGAATCAGAAATAAACCATCTGTGAAATAACTTATTCAATGAAGAAAGGCTGCATGTTGAGAGGAAACATTGTCACTCAGTTTTTGTCCTTAATATAAAACTAATGAACTGCACAGACTTTTGTAGAGAGAAAATAAAAGCACCAGAGGCGATTGGCAAAAACAAAACAGGCACTGCATGTATTAATTACATATACTACACAAACAGCATGACACAGGTCTGATTTACACACTTAAAAGTGCTTGTTAGAGGTTTGATGCAGCCAAAAGGAATCATAAAAATGCATGTGTAATAATGTTTATGAATGTGTGCACATAATCTTGCAAAATACATTTCCCTACATATTTAGTAACAAAACAAAACATTTCAAAGGAGGAATATGGACAGCATAATGTTTAAGGACTTATCAAATCCAAGAAGATCCTGCTGTGAACAATTTTCATAATCACCTGGTGTATGACTCTCCAGAGACTGTTGTGTTTGCACAAAGTTACCGTGTAGCGTCTCAGCTCCCCATTCTGCTAATAGGAGAATGACCTTGGATGCCTGTGACTTCAGCAGTAATAGTATTGCAGCACATGTTGACATTCAACACACACTGGAGAGACATTGGAGAGGGCCCCACATGCACATCATGAGGGCAGGTTCAAACAGGAATCAGACACTAAAGCTTGCTGACAGGCATGCGCGTAAGTCCCCCACCCCCCAGAAATGCAGCTGTTCTGTTATTACTATTATAATAAACAAACTCAAGAAAAACAAACTTTCTGCAAAATCATATGAAGCTTTTATGTGCAATTTAAATTAAAATATGTGCAAATTAAATGTCCTTCTGTCGAGCATCACCTGAAACAGATGGTTAATGTTACTCTTCACTTCCTCTCTTATAATTGCATGAATCATTAATTATAAAAACAACACTTTTTTCTGCTGGCTTTCTAGGGTTTGATTTTTATTTATTGATTCATTGTAAACATTTAATTGTACTTGTATATTTGTCATTTTTATGCCCTCACTATAGCCTAAATAAATCTTTGGGAACTTTGGAGGAAGGATTTTACACACACTTCTTTCAGCACTGAAAGAGTTAAATGAGCATGGGCACTTGTATTTATTTGTCCCCACATAATCATGTAAGTGTCCCTGAAATGAACTTAAATATTTATGCTGCTTTTAATTACTGGATTCAAGGGCAGAGAACACTCACAATCCAGTTTTGTGGTCGTCCTGATGATAAAAAGCATGATTCATTTGACCAATTCACTGTATTTCTACCCATTGCCTTCATTTCTAACCCGATTCAACAGTTCAAAAATGAATTACAAGGTCTCAGGATCAGCACATGGACTGCACAGTTGGACATAACTCAACTAATTACTGTAGATCCAATAAGTGATTCAATTACATTTTCAATTCAATTAGATACAATCTTTCAAAATTAGAACTAAAATTATCAGTCGCCTTCTTCTCATATGTCCTCCTTTGTCCCCTACTGCTAGAGTGGCCTCTAGGGACAAATGCTTCCCAAACGCACAGCCCAGTGCCAGTCCACAAAAAGATCTTCTCCCTCTATCTTCCCTTAGCAGCTTGGAGTGATTTGTGGATATCATTTTATGTGTTCCAGACTTAATCAAGCCTCAGCCAGAGAATACACACCAGCTTTGACTTATTTTCCAATCTCCAGAAACTGGAGACTGGTCGTATTGGTTATTCTGATCAGTGTCACTGTTTTTGAAAGGGAATACAGACCTTGCTCAAAATATCACAACACTTCTTCCATCTGTTTGGCATGTGATCACAAATAAAACATAAATATAGGCAAAATTGTCACTTAATCTTTTTTTAAAGGTGCACTCAGTATTTGTTCTAATTAAAACCATTTACACATAAAAATAAACAGTACTTTTTACTTAAGACTCCTACAATAAAAAGCTCCCATTATTGGACACTTTTTTCATAAAATAAATTATGACTGAATGCTAACAAGTTAGAACACAGTCTAAAAATATCTGCAATACCGCTGGTAACTGGTGACAATTTTTGCTTTTGCATTTCATGCCGTATACATAACTCTAACACAAACCTATTTTTCCCAGCACAAAATGGACAAAAATTACTGTGACCAACTTTAACTACTATATTCCACTGATATAAAACACCACTGGATGAGCGATGGAAAATCTAGATCACAACATCTACAACCAGTAATGCAGAACACAGTTCCACAGATCACACAGACTCTGTTTGATGATCTCCTACTCAAAAAGATATGAACTTTTCCCTAGCTCAAGGCAAGATGTGAGGGCCAATTTTCCAGCCTGCTTGTTCTAACATTTCAGAACTTTCCATTTTTATACAATGCAACAAAAGCGTGGGCAAACACCGCACAGGTTCCCTTTAGCACTTTTCTGTGGGCATACTTCACACTGTGCCAATTAGAGGAAAGGTGAGTTATAAAGAGTGTCTTTCTGACAGAGTCAGTTTGTGTGCATATATAAACTCCTATTGAGTAAGTCAGTGTGTCAATATTTCAAACTAGAAACACACACACACTCGAGGCAGGCCAAGACTCGTATTCCCAGAATGCCTTTCATTCATTACCTTCATCTAAGGCTGGTCCTAACTTGTGTTTCATTACTGAAAAACGAGTGTGTCCATGAGCAACGGAAAAAATGAGCAACAGCAAGAGAGAAAGAAAGAAAAAGAAAAGAGAGTTGCTTATCAAAGAATTTCAAAAAGAGTACACAAGTGATACTGGAAAGGAAAAATTAAAATTAATGTCCTCCTCTAGATCTGCCTGATGTTATAAAAAGTAAGAGAGTATGAAAGAGACTATTAAAAAGGGGGTAAGAAAGAGCCAGTCTGGTGGAGATGATATACTGTCTCTGAGGGTTCTGTTCAATGTGTAAGAGGTCCATTTGAGCTCACAGTGAGACTCAACACAAATACATGCAGACAGAGAACTGTTGGGACTCATAGCAGTCTGAAATGTCAGTCTAATAAAGCCCCATGACTGTACAGTGACAGAACACTGAGGCTTAAGAAAGACAGCCACATGGCAGCCATGCGTGTTGAACAGGGAAAAAGCAACCAGCACCTGAGCTGCAGTCATTCATCAGATAGATTCAAGGACTGTGACACATCATTTATCACTTACGAGACTGAGGAAAAACAAAGTTGTGGTTATACTTTACTTAAATATAAAATTTGTCAGGTATATAATGATGTAACCTTATGAAGTTGCTAAAGCATTGCAAGGGTGCTCTGGGCCATTGCTTTTTGTCCCAAGTCAAAAGAGCCCAACCCCAGGTCTCTATAATACTGCCATCTGAAGATATGACTCAGTCCCTCCTTCAGATTACATCTGTGGAATTTCATTATCCACCAGGCGAATATTGTAAGTACCTCAAACAGTCCTAGACAGTTTGAGGTATCTTTGTGCTATCATGTGATATAATATGTTATGCTCCTTAAAAGTGTATCAATACACAGGCATGTATTATAATCTAATTAACTGTGGTTGCGATTATTTATGAAACACTACAAAATTACAATATGTATTATTAAAAATGAAGAATTTGTTTATAAAGCATTACTACAGTGCTATCAAGCTTTATCATACTGTTTTTCTCTGAAGAAAAGAAAAAGGTAAGACAGTGTCTGAGCTAGTGAGCGATCAGCAGGCTCTCTGCAGGCGCAGCAGTCATGCTGACCTCTGAGTCATCCTAACAGCAGATGCTGAGGACTACAGGTGATCTCCAGAAGATCAGTGACACACCACAATATGGCCAACCATAAATCTACCCTGCGAGTGTGAGGGGAAAACAGATGGGTTCATAAGCGTATAAGGGAATGAGGGTGTGTATTTGTTTATGTCTTCTGGCACGTATGCACATGTTTTTCTAGGGTGAGTGTGTTGTGGATTTACAGTAGGTGTGTGCAGAGTGCATTTGCGAGTCTGTGTGTACGGAGTGAGTGGGAATATGTGTATTTGAGTACAGTGATGTTTGCGTGTGTAGGTGTGTTCATAATGAATTACACACACACAATGTCCCCAGAGGATAAAGGAAAATGTGGGAGGTCAAGATGCTGATAAAGCAAAGATAAATCATTTCGGTTTGACGATCAAATCTTGCTCTGAAGTGGAAAGTGAGAAATTTACATATTCTACCTGTTGATCCAGACAAACACTCTTAAACTATAAATGATTTGACTCTCTACTTTTCAACAATAAAATACCAACACAGTAATTAGTGCCGGCTTAACAATTACCTTGCACCAAAACTTGACTTTATTTACTCATATGCATTATAAATGTATATTCAGTTTGTTGTTGTAAATAACTAACAAGGATATATTGTATTTTTACTAAGTGCTCAAGTAGCCCCCACAATATTGAGTGTTGTGGTTGGTTACCAGGGTGTTTCTATCTGGTTGCTATGGTGTTATGAGTGACACATCTCTATGCAGTTTCTAAGGTACTGTGAGGGCATTCTAGGTGGTTGCTAGGTGGCTAGATGAGGACATTTGTGGTGCACACTCAGCAGTACCTGCAGCAACCTAACAAATGGAATTAGTACTTGCCAAACTTAAGTAGCAGCTAATGTACAGTCAGCCGAACATTATCACAAAATAAATAAACCAGGAGGCAAACAGGAGTCTTGTATCACCCTGAAGGGGTTTATTTTACAATAATGACTGGCCAACCGTACATTATGCTATTTAGCACATGGCTACTTACCAAATACAAAAATTGACATATTGATTTGAGTTTAAAAATTATAATGTCAGAAGAAACAGACCCCAGAGTGATACCAGAGACATAAAAGTATGTTTCCTACATCAGCGATGTAGAAAATCAGCCACCTAAGACAACAGTCTTTTTTATAGTTAAGGGGTTCTTATACAAAATTATTTGGGCAAAGAAGCATTAACAATAATAGAGAAACGTAGGATATCAAAGAAACACAGGCCTGCACTGCTATATTAGCTCTTAAACCCCATTAGTAGGATAAATCTTACCAGGACCTTTCTCCAGAAAGATGACCTTTGACTCAGGGAAAAAGTTAGAGCCAGTGATGATCATTTCCCCTCCTCCACTCACAGGACAGCTGCTAATACTGGCCTTTTCAACCTGAGGTAACTCCTGTGCCGAGCGCTGAGCTATAATATCACACAAACACATAAGAAAATCCAATTTACATGTGGGAGATTTTACATGTGTGTCTGTCCTTTGTGCATTTAGGGTATGAGTGTTTCTGTGTGTGTGGAACCTACAGCACTCCACTGGAATTGAAGCAGCCTGCAGTGAGACCACTTTTCCATTTGGTTGTGGGATGTGAACCCGGAACACCACGCGAACGCGAGTGTTTTTCCGTCCAATATCTGTCTCTCCTTTTCTCAGCTCAATGTCTGAGTTCCTCAACTTCAGGATTCCAGCACAATCAATACTGACAAACACAGCAGGAAAAACCCTCAGGAAGGAGTATTCATAACAATTTCATCATTTAAACCATAAAACAAAGGTTGTTTGAAACTAAAAGGTTCCTTGTACTTTTAATCAACCTGTGTTACTGTTTGGATTCATGTTTTATTCTCTCATGGAGTTAATGAGTGACTGATAACACAATGAAAGTGTATTTGCATTGTTTAACCAAAACAGTTTTGGTTACATTTAAAACTGGCAGAGAAATTAAAAATCCAAGTCGTGGTTGTTATCAGCCAACTTGTGCTTTACTTCAAATCTAAAAACAGCACCAGATTTCTGAAATGGTTAGTTTACTGGTAGGACGTTGTAAATATTATCCTGAAAAACATTATGAAGAAAGCCAATTTTCTAACCAGAGAGCTTCAAGGGTCTCTGTGTATGTACAGGTTTTTAAATTTTTAAAACGTCCTCACAAAAATAGTAAAACATATGAAAACAGACTTGTGAGGACATCTGAAATTAACCTTCAAATCACGCGTTGCTTTAAAATAAACAATGTCAGCAGGTTTGTGTGAGTGGCATTGAGTGTTAGGTCTTTGAGAAGGTCTCACAATATAGCTTCAAAGGGGTATGTGAATGGGTCTGAGAGAATCAGGATTTATGTTAAAGCCACCATCAGGTACCTGGCGGTCATATTGTTTTCAGGAAGGAGTGGAATCTCGAGAACCTTCGTGCTGGTGATGATAATTTCCTGGCTTGCTGTAGCGACGGTTTTCCCTGTAATGCGATGAACCTGGTAAAAAGCGTGCGGCCTCAGATAACGATCATCTGCTGTCCCGATGAACATCTGGAGATTTACTGGCTTTTCATTGTAGCCAATGAGCTGTTGGGAAGAGACAACTCATGGTCAGCTTTTACATCAATGAAAAGGTTCATTGTTGCAAGATGCAGATCAAAGATTGCACACCATATTTGTACATCAAATTTCTACATTTCTGTACATATATTTCTAGAACTAAAACCTTCAACAATCTCACTAAACACAATACCAAACCATATGAAGATGACTGCGCTGAAATGATATACCTGTAATTATATACCTGTACGTTTATGTTGAATATCAGACAGTGAGAGTGAGAAAGGCCAATAAGCAAGCTTGGATATTTTTGGAAGCACTTGACATCTACCAAGTCAAATGGCAAAGCTCTCCATTTACATTACAATAATATTGCCATCAGAAGAATCCTGCGTGTGTGCAACTACTTCCCAAATCTTCCTCCATGGACATTAATATCAGACGTTAGCCCATTTTTCCAAGACGAATCCAAAACACACTGTAGCTAGTAATTAAAATCCAGACAGCAACATAAAAGACACATTTTTGAGCCACGAGTAAGAAAAAAGTATAAAAACAGGATTGAAAGAAAAGTGAGACAAAAAGAAAAACAAAATCATGAAAGACTTCCTATTTTTGCTGCTGAAATTGATGTATAAACAAGACTTTGAACATCTGAAAACTAAAATGGGAAGTGAAACCCATTAAAATGAGAATGATTAAATGTAACACATCGTTCTGTGAGGTCGTTGAAGCTCTTTTCAGAACAGAGAGCTTTCACAGACGTTTTTCCTTCCTGGGGCTGCGCACCAGCCTGTTTGATGCATGAATTCAGCTGGTGACTGACCCACAGGGAGACAGTACAGCAGTATTCTGCCCTGCCCAGAACTACGTATGCATTTTTGACCTGCCAATAAGCTTCCCGGACAGGTGAGGAGTTCACAATTGGACGGGAGCTTTTCTGCTAACATGCGTGTGCGGATGGGTGTTACCTACTGTGGGTTGCGCACACAAGCTGCTAACAATCTCTCTACTGTTGAAAGGTTATGGTTGGCAAACTATTTGACCCAAAGCAGCAAGAGACAGAATTAGAAAGAGAGCAAAGGAATAAGTAAGAAAAACAGGGAGAAGCCATTCACAGGTAATGGAAAGACCAAGCCAACCACAGCAACACAATAAGAAAAACATGCTTTTACATCACATATAAACGAACATGTCTTGACATCAGAGCCAGATATGTGTGTGACGGGGGAACAAAAGTGGACAGTGCGGTAATCAGAGAGCTGGGAATTGGAGAAGAACAGAAGAATTGGACAGTTGTGGGTTTGTGTGGTTGTCCAGACATCGTGGCGTTATTACCATTGGAGACATTAGTACTTGAAAAAATAAAAAAAAACAAGAAGACATGCTACATTTCAAAATACTGACTGATTTAAAAAAAAAAAAAATTAAATGGCAGAACTTCCAAAGAAAAGGGTATGAGTAAGAGAAGAGACATTCACTTTTCAAAAAATTAAAATAGAACATTATGGGTACCGCTTCATGGAAGTATTGGCTCATCCTTCTTGTAAATGATGTTCCATCAAGCACTCTTCTGTGAGCATTAAATAAAGCAACCTGCTGACAGGAACCTCCAGGCACAGGGGTCAAGGCTGAATATAGTGTCTTCATTGTTGAACTGGCTCTCGGTTAGGGCAGCTGGCCGTTTGGGGATTCAGGAGCAGAGGCCATGTTTATGCTCAAAGACCTGAAGAGGCAGAGGGCTCAGGCGAGATGAGCCATGACCTCACCAACATCACGCGCATGTGGGATTTATTTCAGCAGTGGGAATCTTGCTACCCTTGGTAACAGCACCAAACTCTACTGGACAATTAATTTTCATTGTAAGTGGGTGCAGGGGGTGTTCACTAGTAAAAACAAAATGAACAAAATGAATGGTGTGTTTGTGTGTAAAGTGGGCTGCTAGGTTAAAAAAAAGTCTTACAGACTTTTTTTGACTTACAGACTTACAGATTTTTTTAATCATTAGTGATCCCGCTAAGCTCTGAATAATTTAATTTGAAGACATTTAATTTTTTTTGCTAGTTTATTTTCTGAACTGTTGTTACCATGTTGATTATTTCAAGGTCAATTAATTGTCATGAATATTTTTTTAATAACGTAACATTACATATTCATATCATTTAAACAGAATATAAAATTTAAGGCAAAATAAGGTGACACTTTATTGGAGTTTAAATTGTAAGCATTCCATAGCATAATTGAGACAGTTATTACATTTTACAGTTACGATATATTGTTTTTTCTTTTTGGAATTTACACTAATAAATAATGCACATTAAGACTCAGAATGTGTAAACTTTGCTTACTTTTTTTAAAATAAAGTTTGATTTCATGTTGGCTTTATGGTTACCAAGTGCATTTATTCTGATGTATGATGCATTACGTGTAAAATCACTTTACAAGGTAATACATTAGGACATGAACATTTATGACTTTAATAAATTTCATAAACATGTTTCAGCTGTAGCAAGGATTTAGAGCACTGCCACAGCTTCAGTTTAAAGCATTTCTACCAGAAAAACTGCAAATCTACGAGGAAGAGTTTCTGAAGAGATCTGCAGCTCAGCTTCTGTCACTGACTTTTTGTAATTGCCATTCAGAAGTCAGTGCTAACCACCACAATGTTTTGGGGGGAAAAAATCCCAGCCGATCACTTTTCTCATTTGTCTACTATGAGTCAATTGAGTGTTTGCATGTGGTTAAAATGTTTTCCACATGCTGCATTAGCCATGCCAATTAGTCATTAAGAGATTTAGTGAATTAATTTTGAATAATTCTTCAAGGGAAGGGAAATCATTTGGGTTTCTAATGACTAACACTATTTGTTATGTGAAAACTTTCACATTTGTTGCTAGACCCTATTTAGGGAGGCTTCATCCCCCCACCTGTAATTTTAATCTCCCTAAAAACTGGTGATTAATTCAGTTGTTAAAACCCTGTTAAAGGGATAAAAAGTTAAAACCTTTTTTCTGATTCGCCTTTTTACGGTCATTAAAAAACCTTTAAGAGTTATTAGATTATCTTTCCCTTTAGTAAGTGATTTGACAAGGTGCTCCACCCTGCACACATCTGTTACAACTTCTCACCTAAACACACTCTGATATGCCACCGTTACTGATATTAATCTATTTAAAATACATGCAAAATGACTATTTTATTCAAATGTAATTAGACAAGTGAGATTCAAACTGGCAACCTCTGGCAAGAAATATTCCTCTTAGTCAAATCATTACATGCGCTGATAGAGGACTGAGACTGAAATCTTAGAATCATTCCTATGCACAACTCCCCTGTTTTCCTCACACTAATCTCATAGAAAAGCTTAGAGGGTTCATGCTGAGAGAAAAGGTAGAATGAACATCAAAAACATAAACAATCCTTAAATCAGGATCCTTCACTGAACAGGAGAGGTGATGTGGCATCAGGGCCACACGAAACATTCTCCCATTTATCCTCTCATTAGCTCATGGTGTGTGTCCACGGTGTGTGTTTGCGTGAAATATCACAAGAGGACGGTCCCTGCACTCTTGTAACCTCCCTTCCCTGACACTGGTTATATTAAACTGCTGACATTAAGAACAGTCACATGTCTCATAGCTGGAATAAAGCTAACAGGGGTGAAAATAGCCTCCCTGGGTAGCCTTTCATATCAAGAACTAAATAAAGAAGTCTCATTCCAACTGTTTCTTGTTGTGCTGCTGGGTTGAAAGATTCAGTGACATTTTAAATAAAAGGAAGACACAACCTAACAAGAACGACCGTGTACAAACACGTGTAGGGCGGGCATGGGCGTTTTGGTGTACAGTACCACATTTTATTGTTTTTGCACTTTAGGCTACATATTTCATTCTGCAATACAAAACTCTGTACACACCTTGATTTCTCCCAAATATTCATGTCACCTTCTCTTATTGTTTAAGCTCTTTCTTTCATTACCCCTCCCTCTTTCTCCATCTCTCTATCTCGTTCCTACCCGCTGCTGGCAAGTTGTTTCCCTGTGTTGCTCTCTGGTTGCTATGGTGAGGCCAGCCGGTGCGTGTGTGTGCATGCACGAGACTGTGTGTGTGTGTGTGGGTAAACCCGAGCCTGAGGGGGAGGGGAGGAGACTCAAGGTCACACATAAACAGAGTCACACACACAGACAGTGGCCCCTGGCCCCGAAACGTGGACTCGTGCTGACATGCTCTCTGTGCTTACTGCACACAGAGAGAGGTCTGTTCACCAATGTAATGTTTACACAACGTATGCCTGTGTGTGTTTGTGTGTGGGACAGAAGTGAGTGAGAAAGAGAAAGAGAGAGAAAGAGAGAGAGAGAGAGAGAGAGAGAGAACGACGGAGAGCACTCAGACCCAGGAGGCTGGGCAACCAATTGTTTAAATAAGGTCAACAACACACATTCTTTCTTTCTCTTACTCTTACAACTCAGTCTTACTCAAACACAGCAACACAAGCATAGATACATTGAGTACATATATTGAGTACAGCATTACACCTCTCTCCCTTTCTGACAAAGCTGTGTCTTTCTCTTCACTCCAATGCTGTATGCATCAGATCCACATCAGATACAGCCTCAGGCTACTTCACACCAAAAGCAGCACACGCACAACGTGTAAAGCCAGGGCTGCTATCCCAAAATAAAATATTACTGTAGTAAAACTATGTTTAAAAACTGGAGAAATACAGAAAATCAGCATGACTTCAAATCTAAATACCTCTGATCAGCACATAATATTACTCACCACGAGGTCTGAGGTCATCAAGATGTTATGTTTTTCCATAATGATATTATGTGGAACTAAGCTTTGTTGTAAAAATAATAAAGCTTTTATCCATGTGAGAAGATTACTGAAGGAATATTCCTGATTAAACACAATTATGCTCTGTTGACAGCATCTGGAATGTGCTGTTCATTGCAAACTGAGGAATATGAATAAACACAAACGGGAATAAATATTAAAATATACAATTATTACACCATTTTGAAAGTTAAATTCACAATTCCTGACAGATTCATTTATCAACTTTGTCCCTGCAAAGGCACAATCCAATATTTCAGCTCCTGTCATGATCATGTATAGCCAGTAAACCTTCTGACTGTTGATGATATTTGCTCAAGGATACCAAGAAGGGACTTTTTATAGCGTAAAACACCAAAGAAATAATGTAAGTAACACATAACCAGACATCTGTTGCACACAGGCCAACAGGCTGATAAGTCATACAATGCTGTTTTAACAGCATTTTGCTGGTTTCTCACAAGAACTAAAACAGAAACTCCAAACCATCATAAACATCTGTGTTAATATCAGTGGAGTGTACTTACAAGTCTACTTTCATACTATGAACAGCAGGCCAGGATAAAGACCCAGAACCCAGGTCTCCACCACCAGATCCAGCTCATGAATCAGCTACATGTACTATGATGCTTCACTAACAGGCAAAGAATATCATTCATTTTGGAGGCTTGAGATTACTGATCAGAACAATCAAAGAGGACATCGCTCTGAGCTATCACATGACCTTCACACATTACATCTGACAAATTTGTGCATTTCACCTCCTGAGTCCTTCGTACTGCTTCTTGGCTACTAATAATGAAACTTGTTTTTCATTATTGAACATTTTTGCTTGTGTCATAATCTGCACTTTACTGTCTTTGTCTGTTGGATCTACTCTGTGCATTCAAACTGATTTGTCCTTTGGAGGATTTATAAAATCATATCGTATTGCATCATACAAACTTGTAAATTTTAGGGCCTATTTAGCCTGTCAGGCACTAAGCAAAGCACCTAAATTCATATACCTAGAAAAGTCGCATCACCTTAAAAGGACAATGTCAAAATTTTAAATTTTTTTACTAAATAATTCATGGAAGTTCTGTAACAAAAATATGAGCTTATATCGGTATATATACCTTTTTAACATTCTGGCACAGGTGCCCCAAGACTTTTATTGTCCATATTAACTGACAGCAAGCCACAAATGCTGTTGAAAGAGCTTAAGTTGTACCTAACCCAGAATCTCCCTTTTAAAACAAACAGCCTAATGTATTTTTCATAAAGATGGTTTCCATCTTGTATTGAACCCACTGAGCCTTTTTATCCGCATAAAAGCTTTGAGTGAAAGATACAAGTCACTCCCTGACAATACATTAACAGGTCCTACGTCAAATGTAAACTCTGCTGTCCTTTGCATGTGTGTGTGTTTGTGTTTAACCAGTTCACATTTAGGAAAGTTTATGCCAGATGGGCTCGAAACTTGCATGTCTCCTAGCAACAGGTGTGCTGATTTTAGTTAGCCCCCTATAATAATGAATCCACAGATACAGAAAGACCTGAGCAAGGTTTGTTGAGCATTACACAGCATTCCCCATAGATCTCGTTCTGTGAATTAGCTCAGTCCAAACACCAGCAGTAAACACTGTCACTTTGGTTCGCTGGTGTTTGTCTGGCTACTGTACGCTGCAAACCTCAGTCTTCTGTTATGGCAGCTTGACTTACAATCCACTGATACACAAACACTGTGAAACAACGTTTCACATGTTTTCACCACACACTCTTTCACTTCTTACACATTAACTAGAGTGGTAATGCCCTGGAGGGTGTGTGTGTGTGTTTTTAGTTGTAAGATTAGGCTGATTAGGCCTCTTTCATGCAAATTTTATGACCTTCTCTCAACTCAGCCTTATGACCTTGCTGTGTTTGATCCACCATCCACTTAACTGACCTATTCTTTATTATACACACACAAACTTTACACAGTAAATCAAAGTGCACACACACACACACACACTATCACAGTGTTCCCACTGGGGCAAAAGTAAAAGAAAGGATAAAGAGGGGCACAGGTTTGATCACAGCTACGACAGAATACAAAGGGGCTGCAGGAAAAAAAAATCAAATGCATCATCATTCAGTCACATCATCAACATGCAAGCGCTCACACACTTGTTTGCATTTACTCACACAAACACACATATTTAAACAAGTAAAGCTCTCTTACAGCAGTCTGTCTGCGGGCTCACTGAAAGACAAACCACCCACGGACCACCCACAGACTTCACGGACTGTCTGATACATATTGCACACACAAAATGGCAAGCAGCTTTTTAGAAATCTGATTGGCTGGGCGTCAATTTTGTGAGTCAGTATGCGGGGGCTTTTATCAATCCATCAAAAAACAATATTGATGAGCACTTTAATGTAGTCCAACTTAGAAGAACTAGCTAAGTCAATTAATTCTGTTTCTGATCTACCCACCCCTAATTGTAATGTATGTAAAAAAGAAGAGAAAATTCAAAAAATTGTACTTGTAAAATGTTTAATAAGTAAAAAGGTTATTGGTTTTGACATCAACCTTCATAGTCCTGGCAGGGTAACACTCAGTGTTTTAATATTCCTCTGTTCACCTTGTGTCATTCTCTATAAAAAAAAAGTCACATACAAAAACACACAGCGTCTGTGTAAGGTCACACCTGACATACAGGTGTACGAGTCTGTTCTCACAGCTAATTGGCAGCATTAAGTGCTGCTGACGAAAATATGGCTCAATGAGTCTGTTCTCTGTCTCTAAGATCCAGTCACCGCAGAGAGCCTCACTCCCGGGACAGATGGAGTCTGTGGTGTCGCCCACTGACGTCACAACAACAGATACGCCACAGTAGCAGCCTAGGGCCCCAGCAGCGCCTGCCCCAGAAAGCATCATGGGAAACATTAACACAAACAGCTCCTCATTTAAAGATCTAAAGGTTTGGGTGAGTTTATGTACACAGATTTTCCCAAATAGGAAACGGTAAAGTAAGCACAAGAAAAGAAAAATGCAGCTAAACAGAGCAATCAAACTTTTAATTAAGTATTTTGGGGTTGCTACAGTAAAAATCCACATTTACATATTGTGAAAATCACATACTAACACTTGTAAACAGATGTAGAGATTGGTCATCTGATTCTAGGTTGTCTTTTTGATGCTATTTTAATCATGAGTTAAGTACTTAATCATGAGTTAATCTGAACCCACTGTTTATTTGTAAATGCACATCTAAATCAGTAGCTTAAACATGCTCAAATCAGAATCCTCTGTATTTTAATTCAGTATATTAGAACTCATAATACCTATACACACTTGTGTCTATGTGTAGAAGTTAAATTGAGGTTTTCTAACCCATGGATGGGCTGGTGTGTGTCTAACACAGAGTAGACGTCATTAATGGCAGGTAATTATGCATCCTCAGTCATAATGTGAGGGGAACTGGTCCATGATGTTAAAAAGTTAGTCATTAATACTCTAAAATAATGAAAAAGGCACGCTCACACTAATTCTCACGTGTGTATGAGGGGTTGATGAGAGATCATCAAACACTCATACAAAAACTCATAAAAAAACTCTCAACAAACAAGACATGAAAATCAGTTTCGCATATGAATTGAACAGTTTGCACTCTAACCGAATCTTGTTACATTTTTTGTAGGTTCAACCATAAATAAGCATTTATTCTTTTGAAACATAGAAATAACACGCTTTTCTAAATGACGCATCTGACATATTTCCAGTCATTAGTGTACTAAAATCAAGCCTCTGATTAAGCATGTTAATTAGGATTCTTTTTTAGAGCTGTGTTTGATGAAAACAAATTTTGACAAATTAAATTATAATTAAAATGAATACCTTAAATATAAATAAAGATTACAGGTGAATAAATATGAAAATATTATTTCATACCATATTTTATATATTTCAATAAAATAATTACCACAGGAAATCTAATATATATATCTACAAAAAAATTATTAATTTTAAATCGCAATTCAGTCAATTGCACTTGTCATCCTAATTCAACATGCTGTGGTTTAGTTATAAAAAATATATATGCTTGTGTTTTATATATACATTTGTGGGTAATTTTCTTTATATTTTCTGTATCGTCCTACGAGCCTTACATGAGTCTACAGCTCTCTAAATGAAAGACAAAGTGATAATTTCCACATTTCCAATTACAAATAGCTGAAGTCCAAAAACCCACAAATACTTAAAAAAAACATTGATAAGGCAAGACAAACTGTAAAGGCAGTTCTATTAAAGACAAGAGACAGCTGCTCATGAAAGCTGATAACGCAGGTAACCTAACAAAGGTCATAAACAAAGAATGATGGCCAATTAATGACTCCCTAGATGTTAAACTGAGGTGTGATGTGGCAGAAATTGCAGGCCTGTTATTGTGATTGCCTACTGGAGCATTCAAAGCCAAAGATTAAGATTTAGAGGAAAGGCCTTCTTCTTTTCCTTACCTGTACATTGATCTCGCTTCCAGAGTTGTGCATGTGCTTCATTATGGCTGCCACAAAAGAGGCCACTGCCTCAAGAGCATAAAATATTTACCAACAAGCTCTCTCTTTCTCAGGCTCTATAGGAGAACCAGCTTCAGAAGAGTGCCAGGTAAGCTTACCTATCTGATCAGGACAACCACATGATACAGCAGGATACTAATTGGGCTTCATTTTACATAAATGATGGCATCACCTCTACTGAACCATACTCCTGAACTACTACAGGTGAGCCACTGGTACTAAACTCACAGAAGCAGTCGGTTTGATATGAAGTCTTTAACAAGGCTGCTATACTGTTTACTTAGATCACCATAACACTCGCTCACCCAGTAAAAGGAATTTTACGACCAGTAATGAGGTTACTAGGCCACACGGCAGCTTTTCTGTGAGGGTTCTGCTTCCTGTGAGGGAACGTATGGCCTTATGCTCTGTTCCCACTTTTGTGGTTAGCATAATAGGTAGCAAAAAAAAAATCAAGGCCATAAGGTTTTCAACAACAACCTAAACTAGGTTTAACCTCTCGCACAGTCAGTTGAAACAAATGTATTTGACCAGGCAAGTAACAATATAGGCTGAAGTTGGTTGTGAATTCTCACCTTTACAATTGGGTGGCCCCCGGATGCGGCTTTAATGGCCCCTCGACTGCCTTCGGTCTCATAATGGGCTCTGTGATGAGCTTTGGGCTGAACCTCGATTTTAAGATCAAACTGTCCGTACTGATTCGGCAAGGGCCAGTCCAGGGGAGGCAGGGATGAGGCCCTGTATAAAAACCAAGAGCAAAAATCAACACAGAGCAAGTACACAGTGCATAGCGAACAGCTAGAATAATAAACAACACAGGATTTGGAAATTTTGTCCTTATAATTTGTTTAGACGTGTAGATTCCAGATTACCTTGGTTTGTTGCTTCAAAAAACACATACCTGAAAGCAAGGATGTAAACAATATTGGGGGAGGAACAAGTGTCAAAGATTGAGAATATTTAAAAAAGCCATGTTCTGCTGTTCAAATGTCCTACTTGAACATCACATAACACAACCCAGTACTGCACATCTGTAATTATCTTAACAAACTTTCATCAGTATATAGCACATATGCGCAATCACAGCTCTGTCTATGGACATTTTTCCTTTTTTCTGTATATTTGTATATTTTTCTTCTGTATATTTGTATATTTTTTTGTATATTCTGTATATTTTTTTCAGTATGTATGTCTGCACTACGTTTGTACTTTCTGTACCGGAAACTCCTAACACCAAGACAAATTCCTTGTGTGTGTGTGAACACACTTGGCAATAAAGCTCTTTCTGATTCTGATTTCTGATGTTAAAAGAATGCCAATCTAAATTGGTAAATGTATTCAGCCCCCTGTACTCTGATACCCCTTAATAAAATCCAGTGCAATCAATTGCCTTCAGAAGTCACCTAATTACTTAATAGAGTCCACTTGTGTGTAATTTAGTCTCAGTATAAATACACCTGTTCTGTGAAGGCCTCAGTGGTGTTAGAGAACACTAGTGAACAAACAGCATCATAAAGACCAAGAAACTCACCAGACAGGTCAGGGATAAAGTTGTGGAGAAGATTAAAGCAGGGTTAGGCTATAAAAAATATCACAAGCTTTGAACAACTCAAGGAGCACTGTTCAATCCATCATCCAAAAATGGAACAAGCATGGCACAACTGCAAACCTACCAAGACATGGCCGTCCACCTAAACTGACAGACCGAGCAAGGAGAGCACTGGTCAGAGAAGCAGCCAAGAGGCCCATGGTCACTCTGGAGGAGCTGCAGAAATCCACAGCTCAGGTGGGAGAATTTGTACACAGGACAACTATAAGTTGTGTACTCCACAAATCTGGCCTTTATAGAAGAGTGGCAGGAAGAAAGCCATTGTTAAAAGAAAGACATAAGAAGTCCCATTTGGAGTTTGCCATAAGCCATGCAGGGGACACAGCAAACATGTGGAAGAAGGTGCTCTGTCAGGTGAGACCAAAGTTGAACTTGGCCTAAATGCAAAGCGTTATGTGTGGCGGAAAAGTAGCACTGCTCATCACCCTGAACACACCAACCCCACTGTGAAACATGGTGGTGGCAGCATCAAACTGTGGGGATGGGACAGGGGCAGGGAAGCTGGTCAGAGTTGATGGGACAAATGACTTGAGACTGGGAAAAAGATTCACCGTCCAGCAAGACAATGACCCTCAACATACAGCCAAAGCTACAATGGAATGGTTTGGATCAAAGAATATTCATGTGTTAGAATGGCCCAGTCAAAGTCCAGACCTAAATCCATGTCTGTGGCAAGACTTTAAAATTGCTGTTCACAGACGCTGCCCATCCAATCTGTCTGAGCTTTCAGAACACCTGAAATACAGTGTATGGGCGAACTACTTTTACAGGTTTTGGTTGATTGTAGCTCCAATTCCTAGTTCTAATTCCTTCCTAATTTAAATGGATGGAAAATAGAAGCCTTGATATTTTGCTTAATTTCAAAGAAAAAAAAATCATGCAGGGTATAAACAACATAAGGGTGAGTAAATGATGACATAAACTATTTCCACTTCTTACTGTTTTATCCAAATCTTTAAAACTCTCCAGCACTTCCTCTACTTTTCCTGGTCACCCCTCTGCTGTAAGGTGACATATACATGACCTGCTGTCATAGTTACATGAACAGGATCGCTGGGGGAAACCTGAGACAGCTGAATGTGAGACCTTAGTGGCCTTGTAGCCTGTGGACATCAAACATTGGTGGCTCTGTGATATTATAGAGGGGCATAGGAAATTTATCAGCTATATTAACCTTATCAGTTTGGCTCATGAATATTAATTAGTTGACCTAACATTTGGCAGTAGTCCATGCTGAAAGGCAGGTAAATGAGTTCTAGCCACAGCAGATTTGCCATTTACCTTACGGTTGTCAGAGGCCGTAGGACGCATAATTATTCCTCCCAAACTTCATGAAGGAACACAAATATGTAATATTCCCCAAACTAAGCCACCAAAACAAAAATGTAAAAACAATTTATTTTAAGTTTTAATGTGCAACAAACAGCAGCCTAATTACACAGTCATAGGGAACTTTATGGCCAACAGCACATTAAGATCATCTTAACATTTACAACATTGCTTAGCTTTAAATCACCAGCAAACTCATATCAAACATATAATTATTTTACATCATGTCTTGCTCTTAAAGTGTGTTATGTTTGTCTGGCTCTCCCCATCCACATCCTCTATACATTACAGCTTAATGCAGTGCCAATACTTCACCCACCCTGCCACAGCACACCCATGTTAAACCAGACAAGCTTCTAGATTTTTCTGTTGCTGCTAATAGATGGAGCAGCCTGCATGCGCGCGCGCGCACGCACACAGGTCCGATGGCAGACAGCAGGAGCAGAAGGATCATATAACAGGGATCAGGTATCATGTCTTTGTTGTATTAGGGTATGGCCGTAAAGATGTTAGTCAAAACAACTCCTGCGCACTCCTCTGGCTGGAGCTTTCTTGACGTGTTTGTTGAAGGGAGGTATAGCAGGTCACGAGGGTGATTGTGTGCCTATTTCTTATGTGACTGTGTGTTCCTGTTGAAGCCAGTATGTGTACTATCCATTGTGGATTATTAATGAAGACTTAAAAGTTTGTGTGCGTGCTGGTATGGTCAATAACAGAATCACTGTGGGTAGGGAAATATTTGTGGCCCACAGCCACACGCTCTCTTTACTGATTTATGGTGATAGAGGCCAGGGCACACACATACACCATCTTCATCTGACTTTAGCACACACACACAGCCATTATCTGATGCACAGACATGGATACATTTTAACCCTTTATGGTTCACTCAATATGCAACTGTTTTTATGCTACTCTAAATACAAATTGGCTGTGTTCCTAAACCAAGTTTGCTAGCTACCTAGACAGCATTTAACGCATCAGATAGTATTCTAAAGAGCAGGCAGAATAATTGTACTGCCTTCTAAGATTTACATTTATGCATTTGGCAGACACTTTTATCCAAAGCGACTTACATTGTATTATACTATACATTGATTCTGAGTATGTGCAATCCCTGGGATCGAACCCATGACCTTGGCGTTGTTAATGCCATGCTCTAACCACTGAGCTACAGGAAAGCTAAGATACCTTGTCTTGGCCAAAAGCAATCCCACAATGCAGCGCTCAGTAACAAAAATTATTTAGACGGCAGATAAGGTATTGATCAAACTCAAAGTATTGATCAAAGTGGATTCAAGTCCTATTAAGTGAATGTAAGTCCAGCATGCGTCTCATAAAGATCAGTATTTGTATACTGTGTGTGAGTGACTGTTAAACACTGTGCTTATACACAGCAATCCAAACTGGTCAATTAAGGTTCCATTTCAGTTTGGAATCTGCCTTTAAGGTAGCGGACTATGTAGGAGTCACATTACTAAGTTTTGGAACTGAGCTATTGTTTACACAGACGTGAACACTTGTAACAAAGAAGCATTACAGAACTTTACCTCAGTACACCATAGGCGTACAATGAACCAATCACAACAGTGTGCTCATAAGGCACTTCTATGGTTTCTGCCATGAAAAGCTCCTCAAAGCAGAATTGTGTTTACCTGAAAATTGGAGTGTGTCCTGGTTTGGGTTTGTTCCATGTGAAGTGAGATGGGACTGAGAGAAACTGTTCTCCGGGTCCGTCTTTTTTTAATCCCAGCATGCCGTCCTCAGCTGGTGAGTCTAGTAAGGGAGATATATTCCCAGATTCATCCATAACCAGGTCACCCTTCCCTGGCTGGATTGCTGCTGTACAGTCCTGCGAAGTCTTCCGTGTTTTGGAGGGGATGTCGGCCTCAGACGGACAACATTGGAAAGGAGACATGCCCATCGATGGGCTTCCCATCCAGGTGTCTTCGGTCACACTGCCCCTGGGTGAAGGGCCGGGTGTTGCAGTCGGAGAGTGATGTGGCGATATGGAACCCAGGTAGCATATATCAGCGCTGGAGTGGCGCCTCTTCCCACAGGGTGATGTTGGGCGTGAAGATGGGTGTGAAGGTGAGCGAGGGCTCAGCCAGTTTTCATCTGTGACACTTGTACGAGGTGAGTGGCAGGGTGACTGACGAGGCGAGAGAGAATGGCCGTGTGAATGAGAGAGAGAGTGTGTAAAGCCTGGATGATGATGCTGCTGCTGCTGCTGCTGCTGCTGTTGCCAGACTTCTTCCTGCAGTCCAGCCTGTGGGGAGCAGCCTGGTGAGGTGAGTGGTGACCCAAGGGTGAAGCGTGCGGCTGCTTCATTTAGCTCTGAATCTACGTCATCGTACACATGCGAAATGGACTCGCATGATGATGCATCAGAGAACCAGCTGCGAGAAGAAAGGCTGCTACATGGACTCGGACTCAAGGATGAATCCCGGTATGAATGATCTAGAGGCAGGTACAGGTGATCACGGGACAGGGGTCTGTCATGGTAGTCTCTGTCTGGACCCTTCGCTCTCATCTCATCCTCACTGGCCTCCATTTCCTGCTGGCAGCTTGGGGAGATGGAGGTAATCTGGATGCTAGGACATTCAAAGGCCTTAGGTGGGCCACTCCCTCCTCCACCCACCCCTGTGGGTGTGTACTTAGAGTTCTGAGGCTCATAGCTGGGCTCATATACCTTGTAGTGGGCCTGCAGGGAGGGAGAGGTGGCAATGAGTTGGGTTGGGGGTGGACCTCCATGCCGTTGAAGATTCTGCGATTGGCTGACCATTGAAGGAGGTTGGCCCACATTGAGGATGTAAAATGAGGTGTTCTCATCCGGTTCTAGATCTATAAAACAAAACAAGGACACTATGAGGCAGACAGAAAAATGAGAAACAGAATATGCATTTGTACAAAGCGTACATGAAATGTCAATATTTTTACAACATTCTTAAAATTAAAAAATAACATTTTACTGAGGATGCATTTTGCAATTAATTCTTGTCTGTTTAACAGACAACAAATATTGACAAAAAATTTGCAATGTATATTAGTCACTACATAACAGTTAGTTACGGATACAACTGAATCAAATTCAATACAAAAAGACAGGTATTGCATTTGTTTCTTCACATTTGCAAGATTTGAATGAATAAAAAAACTTATTTCCATATTTGTCTATAATCAAAAAAAATCTGTGGCAACATCTTGTGTGACAAACAGATAAGAGAAACCTAAGGGTGTACTCACACTAGGCACGGTTGCCGTGAACCGGGCCCGAGTACGATTGTCCCCCCTCCCCACTCCCCCTCTGGCCTGCACTCACATAGGGTTTCAGCATTCGTGCCGGAGCACGCTTACGTCACGCTTACGAGCACGCCTACTTCATTATGGTGCGACGGTTTCGGGATAAAAAGGAAGAGCGGCGCTCTCGCTGAACGCAATGGAGTCCATCGCT
>JAZGTI010006250.1:0-21433 GCA_036877585.1 Botia kubotai | reverse complement strand
GTGTATATTTTGAGGATTTGTGCTTCTGGACAATGTATCCAATGTATCAATATCTTTGTCAATTTTCCCACATTTAAGCATCTATAAAAAATCATGCAATTGTTAAGCACTTCTGTATTTCAAACATCCATGGCCTTTAAGAATATATTTTTTCACCCAGGTGGCATTAGCCATATATTCATTTTATAATGCATACTTAGGCCTTGTTTTGGTTGGACAACAAAAATAGACAAATTATTTCTTATTAACTAAAATTAAGAAACAATATGTTTGAAAAGTTGACACAATAGAGCAAAATCCCTCATCTCGAAAATAGAAGGGGCTCTATTAATATGTGGCTTGTGCTTTTACAATCCATCTGAGCAGTTGCCTCTGTCCCTACTGTTGTATATATATATATATATAGCAACGTATATATATATATATATATGTATGCATGTATTGGCATCATGAATATTTTTCATACCTGCCTCATATAATCATGTTAGCAGCATTATATATGATATCCACACATATAGTTAAACATGTTAAAAAAGATAGAAACCACAGAAATAAACTACAAAACCCATCATTTTATTTTATGTGCATGGTTATATTTTGTTCTCACTCTCTCTCTCTTTCTCTCTTTTTGGGTGCCAGGGGTCTGTGTGCTTGCATTAATTGTTTTTTTAAGCTTCTTCCTCAACGAGCATGTAGTCTGCAGATGAGACATTTGTGGCTGCCAAGGTTACCTGCAACAGTTATTAACAAATCTAAAGTATACATCCATGACGATGTACAACAGTAATTCAGTATTCAGTCCAAAGGTCAGCTTTCAATATCTAATTGCCAGGGATCATGTCATAATAAAAGCAAATGTAAATATACATAACTTTTACTAATTTACTAACTTTTACACAATTACTAATTGTGTGCTCAAAATTTAAAGTTTGCAAACACACATACTTTGTAATATAATGTTCTCATACAGGTAATTATCACCACTACATAAACTTATTTATACAAAAGGTTTATAAACAAGGTACAGCATTCTTACAGACATCTTTGATGAATCAGGTTAGTTTTTGTTAGATGCACACCAAGAGCACGCAAGAACTTCCGACTTTCAAATTACCAACAGAATCTGTGAATCAAACCTTGCAACTGAAATGTGTCAAGTGCAAAGTTAAGATTTCAAGATAAGATTGCTTCAATAGTGAACTATTTAATTTTAATATATGTAGATGTTAAGATTTTGATACACTTTGTAATTGAAAGACACAAAATCTGCTCCTTTCTTGTTTGCAAATATCAAACATGCAAAAAACAAATCAGAAACACTTAGCGCACAAAGGAACGTGTTAGATGTAGGTGTCTATGGCTGTAAGCATGATTTGTACTCACTGATTTGTAATCATCTACTAAAACTGAATTTTGAGCAGCATAGACGCACTGGTTGGAGTTGTTTTCATGATGGTTTTTGAGGTCATCATAGTAGGATTGTGCCTTGGTCATCATTTCGATGTCATCAGACTTGCCATGCTGTGCATCCAGAGCATCAAGCTCTGCCTTGGATAGGTGGTAGACGATGCCAGCCCCATACGAGTCTCCAACCACATTGACTGAAGTACGAAAGCGATCTCTGGGAAAACAATTAAAAGGATAGTTCACCCTAAATGAAAATTCTTCCATTTACTTACCCTCATGTCATTCCAAACCGTATGGCTTTTATGGCTCTGATGAAGAACTTTGGCAGTGGCACTCATTAAGTAACATTATACAGACACAAAACCACTTTTCACATTTCTTAAAATATCATTTGTATTCCACAAAAGAAAAAGTCATATAGATTTGGAATGACTGTATTTTTTGGTGGGGTGAATTAATCCTTTAACAGCATATAAAACAGACAAACAATAACAGTGGTAAACTAATCCTTTAAGGATTGATTTTGTTTTTCAAAATTAAAATAATTTAATACTTTAATCATAAGGTGGCATGCGTTAAGATTTTTTATTGTAGGGTGAACTAATCATTTTAATATTCAAAATAATAAAAAAAAATTGTAAATAAAATTTGGGTTATAAGAAAGTTGAAAATTAATGAAAATGAATTTTCTCTTTAGAATACCCACAGAAGCCAGTCAACAGCCACTAAAAGACTGATGTCTTGAGTTGGTAGCCCTACAGCTGTCAATATAAGTAACATGGTGACAAGTCCAGCACTGGGAATACTCGCTGCTCCAACACTGGCAAGAGTTGCTGTAAGACTAAATTATAGGAGAAAGAATGCAAACACTTATCATTCATATTTACATTTCAGTCTTTCTGCAGACACTTTTACCAAAATTATTCAGAACAACTTAAAAAAACAGTATTTTTAACATCTGAACTACAGTGTTGTATAGAAAGTCCACGGCTAAATAGCTGTTAATGACAACTGTAGAGTATATATGTGCACTAAAGTTGTGTTCTTAAACTGAAAGATATATGTTACATCGACTAGGAAGAGCATTATTAAATATGCATATACCAGTGTAATGTCTAATTAGTTAACATTTTTGGGAAATAAAAAATAATTAATTAGGTTTTCATGTTTTGTTTTATGTTTTTGGTTTTGTCATAGGTTTTGTATGTTTTGTCTAAGATGCCTCAAATGATATATATTAGTTTTTATGTAATACTTCCCAGCACAGGAAATGTGCCTAATAGAGTTTTGCTCTATATTTGTACTTTATACAATTGCAATCCTTAGTCTACATAAAAAAACTGTTCTGAAAGGATTAGGTAGCTTATAGGTAGTTTATAATTTATTAATTATAGTTACCTGACAGTGACAATCTGACCAGGATCTAAATCAATTCCGTTCATTTGGGCAATAAAAATTGCAGCCACAGCCTCATATAGAGCTGTACCATCCATGTTAATTGTTGCTCCGACTGGAAGCACGAAACGTGTAACTCTTTTGTCAATACCAAGGTTCTCCTCAAGACAACGGAATGTTACAGGCAGAGTACCAGCACTAAAAGAAGAAAATACAAATCTTTTTTTTTTAGATGTACTTTATAAGCTCAAGTTACTTTAAGCAATAAGTAATTTAGTTTTGACTGCATTCATACAACTGTATTTTGACCAAATGGTTAACATAAAGTAGTTTGTTACCATGTACACCAACCTACATCTAGCTATACAAATATGATATACTTGATTGACATATAACACATAGACATTATGGTTGTTCCTAACAACATGGTTGTTCACATAAATATGTTTGCTGAAACATTACTGCTTTTTAACAGTGCTAAGTGTAATGTAAACAAGTTTTAATGTAAAAGATTTAACAGTTCTCCCTTCATGATAGTCAACATCATAATGTCTGGGACAACTATAATCGTCTTAGATAACAAGTAAAAAAAATGAAAATTCTGTAATCAATTAACTTACCTTCATTGCCTTCTAAACTTTAGTATTTACCAATTTATTGACGAATACATCCGGTATAAAAACATTTTGTATATGAATCTCATACCTAGAGGCTGTGCCCAGAGCAGTGATCCAGGCCTGAAAGATACCCATGAAAAACGAGAAGGGATTTTTCCTCACAATTGCAAAGTAGATACACGGCAAGAATATGGCACCATGGATGATCAGACCAATGATAACCGTTATCATGTACATTCCCAGCTGCCTAGCCACCACCTCAAGATCTTTAATGGAGATGATCTTTCCACAGATTAGGCAGGCGATGCCAAAGGGTGAGTACCTGAAAGGTGATTATGAGTCCATCAGTGTAAAATTTACTGAAGTTCTTATCCATGTTACAGTTGGAGGAGAAACTGACCACATAATCATGATAACCAGCCTCATTACAATCTCATTGAGAATGTTGAAGAAGTCAATCATAAGCCTGGCTTTCTCTCCCATTTTGCCCATACAAATACCAAAGGCAATGAAGAATCCAATTAGACCTAGAACATTAAAAAGAGAACCAAATAAAATAAAATTAAAGAAGTATCTGTAAATATCTCAAAGGTAAACACCTTACCTAACACATTCATTCCACTCTTGAATTGTAGGGATTTCTTGTCTTTGAAAATAGGTGGAGGTTTGGTGGCATTAGACAGATAAGCACCCATGGTGCTATTGTCATCAAAATCTGGTTGAACTTCCACCTTCTTTACAACAGTCTGGATCTGTGTATTTAAATATGACCCCAATCATTTCACCTCAATCATTTTACTTCATTGAATTGCAAGTTCTTTATGGGAGTATATAGCAGCACTCATCTTACCTGCTGAAAGCAAGCCTGAACCAAGTTCTCAGGGAAGAGGTTTCTGATAAGGTCAAAAAAGGCGTCAAGACTGGAAACTTCATCATTTTCTGCACCTTCTCCCAGATTCTCCTTGAGTTTTGGATTTCCAGGATGGATGAGGAGCACAAGAATAACCCCCAAGACAGCAGCAATGACAGTAGTGGTCATATAATAAAGCATGGCTCTAGAACCCAAACGACCACTCGACTTTGCATCCAGACCAGCAAGACCTTGGATAAGAAAATGTGGCTGAATACTTTTACACTGTATTGGTTTCATTTTCACGTATATATCAAAAATATTCTCTTCTTTCACTGCTATTATTTCTTCTGATATGTTTTGTCACTTTTGCTTAAATCTACTGTTGTAACCACAGTTTACTAAAACTGTGTTCTATATTTGTATCAGTTTCCTAAACAGAACACACACTAACACAGATTTTGTTTATCAATAGCATTTGTTGTTTTGTGGTTTTAGTTATTTAGATAGCATTTTAAATCTTATTGTTGACAGTTTTGTGAAGATTTGTGTTACCTGTAATTAAACTGGAGATGATTAGCGGAAGGATGAGCATTTTTAGCATCCTCATTAGAATATCTCCGGGGAAGGCAATTACCATAACAATGTTGTCATCAATAGGAGAAGCAACACGCAGTAGCATGCCAGCGATGGCTCCCAAAATCACACCTATGATGGCAGAGTAGCAGAGCAAACTTATAATTATTAGTGGTGCTTGAGAAGGATAGCATCACTATTACTCTCTTACATACTTATTAGTGGTGCTTGTAAAGCACTCATGTTACTCTCGCATACTTCTTTTTCTGGACAAAACTTTGACACGTAACTCGTCCCGCATGGTTTGTCGTAGACCCATTAATAAGGTGTCAAATCAACCAGCTTATTGAGGAAGGGTGTGCTATGATCAGGTGCACAATGTTTTTAGGGGGTACGAAAAAGTGGGTGAAAAATTTTATAAACTTAACATTGGGCTAAATTTTGTGATGCTATAGCTCCGCATCAGAATGTCATAAAAACTTGGAGGCAGGCTCATATTGCTTGGCTTAGCAAGCTGCAACACATTGTGTCATCACAACTTCATAACCACACCCTGGCAACCAGTTGCAGTACCCTAGCAACCGCCCCATAGACCATTGAAAAAAAAACATAGACAAAACATGAATTTTGTGACGTTATAACTGCATCAGAATGTTGTAAAGACTTGGGGGTGGGCTCATGTCACTCAACTTAGTAAGCAGCAACAAACGGTGATGTTTCAACTTTATAGCCATGGCCTGGCAACCAGCTACAGTACCTTAACAACCACCCCATTGACTTCCATTTAAAAAGGTGAGAGGCATGAGAACACTGTAGAGACAAGTGGGTGGCCTCTTTTGACCCAGACTGGCAAATATTCCTTAATTATTAAACCATTTAGAGCACCCTAGCAACCAAGGTGAAGTTAAACACCTGAAGTTCTGGTGTTGAACATCATAGAGAGATGGGAGTTGGCTCTTTTGATTCACTCACACATCTGTCTATTGGTTTTACCCTGTTTTACCCTGATCACTATACACATATTCAATGTATAGTGATCAATGTGTAGTATAATGCAATGTAAGTCGCTTTGGATAAAAGCGTCTGCCAAATGCCTAAATGTAAATGTAAATGTAAACTGACTAGCTACACCCTAGCAACCATTTACTGAATAAGATATATCTCAACATTAGAACACTCTAGAGACATGTAGGTGGGCTTATTTGTCTCAGGCTGTCAGTGGGCTTAGGTATTGCCCTGGCAATTTCCTGACACCACTCTAGCAAACATTTAGATCACCCTAGCAACCTACTAACATAATTTAAAAGCCATATTTTAGTATATCTAACATGCTAATTAATGCTAGTATCATGCTAATTAATGCTAGCATCATCTAAGTCATCATGTTAGCGAGTTTTTCAACGGCAGGCACCACTCACATTTTCTTCAGAAAATGTACCTCTCTACTATCTGTATCATCTAGTTATTATTATTATTCAGTCTTTTAATTAATTGCATATTAAAATGAAACTAGATTGTAATGTTTGAGAAACAAAATAAAAAAAATACAATACAAATGTATATTATAAATGTAAGTTTATTAAAACAACAAAACCTAAAAGATGCTGTTAACTGTACATTTTTTTGTTAACACATCTCCCAAAAATGTTGAGAAAGGGGCAAGTAAAGGCTAAAAAAGTAATTGGTACTGATAAGAAACAGCTGAAGGAGTGTAATGCAAGTAATTAGGCTAATTGGCAGCAGGTTAGTAACATGACTGGGTATAAAAGAAAATCTTTACTGGGGGAAACGCATACTTGCATGTGCCAGAACAGCTGTGCAAAGGGAAACCTTGGTCAGGGAGTAAAAGAGCAGGCTATGGAAGAACTCCTGGGAGGCAAATAGGTCAAATAGGTTTGAGAGCTGTTGCGAGAGCATGTCGGCAACATGGTTGAGCTTGCCCAGGGAAGCGAAGCGACCTGAGTCGACCAGAGGACTAGCACATGCCTGCCCTACAGCAAATAGACGGAATCAGCACAGAGCCAGGAACAGTGCCAACAACTTGTGGCAATTGATGTGCCACAGGCATTGAGGTCCTCTCCAGTAGCCCAAAGCCACTTACCCATTGCTTGCCTGCTTACCAAAGATTCCTCCACTGCAAATAATTCCATGCTAGAATCAACAACCATACTAACATGATCGGCCTTACAAGTAGCCGGCACTGTACCAATCATCATCAATTCATTTTTGGAGCCACTTAGCTTCAGGAAGTTATTCTGCATCCAGATTTGTATCTCATCTACCCACTCAAGGTATTTAACATGAAGGGCTAGTGGTGATAGATCTGAGTATTATCTGTATAGCAGTGATACCCGAAATCATATTTCCTGATAATCTGCCCAAGTGGAAGCATATATATAATAAATCAAATTGGGCCCAACACTGAACCCTGAGGTACTCCTTGTCATACTGGCACAGACCTCCTTGGACAGATTTATGTTTACCTAAATTAAATTGATTGCACCTAAATTGTGCACGATTTGTTACATTTAATGTAATTTATTTAATGTAATGTAATTTATATAGGGCTTTTTAACAATGTTGCATTGTTTCAGAGCAGCTTTACATACAATGAAATAAGGTCACAGAAAAAAAAATTCTTGTTTATTATTAAATGAATATTAGTAAAACTAATTAGGGATATCAAGATTGTAATTGGTTTATGAATATAAAGTTGACTGAATTAATAACTACAACACATTTGAACCACTTAAATAAATGGACATGCATCAGAAATACCTGTCACTGCATGCGAAGGCTCAGGCCTGTTTCACACCACACGTGTATTCAGTGTGTATGCAGTGTGTATTTTTTCTGGACCCATGTTAACAGATTAGAGGACCGTTTACACTGTATATAAATGTGGCATGTAAGGTCTGTTCCAGGAGCGGTGCAGTACAGCAGTGCAGCAGTGCAGCTGTAACGAAGAGTCAGAGTAGTTAGGATCCATATGCAGCTTTTATTGGAATGGTCAAACAGCGAAGGTAATTAACATTGAACAGGGACAACAAAGGCGAGGTAAATCGTAATCGTAGACAGGCAATAGTCGTGACAGGCAGCAAACGATCAAAAAACAGACACACAGTCTAAAAGTCGAGGCAGGCAGCAAAAATCAAAACGATAAACAATCCAGTCAAGGAGCAGGCAGAGAACAATTGATAATCAAAAATAATCCAGATCATACCCAAAAAAACAGCAGGAGAATACAGGAAAATGCTCAGAATTGATGCAGGGCAAACAAGTCTTCACAAAGAGTGATTGTCCGGTTTAAATAGGCAGCGGGAAACGATGGGTGAAACAGGTGGTAAACAGGTAACACAGTTTTCCAAAGTAACAAAGGAACAAATTATTAGCACAGCTAATAGGACACTGCCTGACGAAAAGTTTTCCTGAGTATTTAACTATTTTATTTAAATGTCTTTTAAAACATATAAACTTAATTCAAATATAGTTTATTACGGTAATATAAAATTCCATTAAAACGAATAATATTTAATGAAAATTTTATTATATAATTAATATATTATATATATATTATATAAATATATTATATATATTATATATATATTATATAAATATATTATATATATTATATAAAATTTTATTGTATATCCGTTCGGCCAAGAGGTTAAGCTCGAGGCAGGCTCGTTGGGCACTCTTCTTTGACTGGTTCAACTTCTCTCTCTCCTACCGGCCCGGTTCCAAGAACGTCAAGCCTGATGCCCTTTCTCAGGTGTTCGAGCCTCCTGGGGAGAGTTTACCAGCCGAGGCAATTCTCAAAAGGGGAATTGTGGTAGGATCTCTCTCCTGGGGCATCGAGCGTCAAGTACAGCAGGCCGGTACGGGAGTCAAAGTGCCATAGGGGTGTCCAGGGGGCCGTCTGTTCGTGCCGGTTGCGCGGCATCCTGATGTCCTTCAGTGGGCTCACTCCTCTAGACTGTCTTGCCATCCGGGGATTCGGAGATCGTTGGCTGCCATCCACCATTTTGGTGGCCGTCTATGCGGCCCGATGTCAGACAGTTTGTGTTGGCCTGTCCAGAGTGCGCGCAGAATAAGTCTTCCAGCGCCCCGCCTGTTGGTCTGTTGCAACCCCTTCCTGTCCCATCTCGTCCCTGGTCTCATATCGCTCTTGATTTTGTCACAGGGCTGCCGGAGTCCGCAGGTAACACAGTCATCCTGACTGTGGTGGACCGCTTTTCCAAGGCGGCCCATTTCATTCCTCTTCCCAAACTGCCCTCTGCCCGAGAGACTGCTCAGCTTTTGGTCGACCATGTTTTCTTGTTGCATGGCCTTTCGGTTAATATCGTGTCTGACAGGGGACCGCAGTTTATCTATTGTTTTTGGCAGGAATTCTGTCGACAGATCGGGGCCACTTCGAGTTTGTCGTCTGGTTTTCATCCACAGACCAATGGGCAGTGCGAACGGGCCAACCAGGACCTCGAAAGAGCGCTCCGCTGTCTGACATCTCAGCGTGCGAAGTCCTGGAGCCAGCAACTGTCGTGGGTCGAGTACGCCCGAAATTCCCTGCCGGTTTCTGCAACAGGTATGTCCCCCTTTGAGTGTTCCCTTGGTTACCAACCTCCCTTGTTTCCCGCTCAGGAACCCGAGGTTGCCGTGCCGTCGGCCGCAGCCTTCGTCCGCCGGTGTCAGAGCACCTGGAGGAGGGCTCGGAGAGTCTTGGCCCAGACGTCCCGACGCAGTAAGGCAACCGCCGATCGCCATCGGACTCCTCAGCCCAAGTTCATTTGCGGTCAACGAGTATGGTTGTCCACCAAGGACCTTCCTCTCCGGGTGCCCTCTCGGAAGCTGGCTCCCAGGTTCATTGGTCCGTACCGGATCGCCAAGATTCTGAGTACGGTGGCGGTCAGGCTCCTTCTGCCCCCTTCCCTTGGTCGGGTTCACCCGGTTTTCCATGTCTCTCGGATCAAACCAGTACGGGTTTCCCCACTTGTCCCGCAACCCTCTGCCCCTTCTCTCGCCCCGCCCCCGCCCTTGCTCTTGGATGGTGAGCCTGTCTATACGGTTTGGCGGATTCTTGATGCCCGTCATCGTGGCAGAGGGTTCCAGTACTTGGTGGACTGGGAGGGTTATGGCCCGAGGAACGAAGCTGGGTGTCGTCCCGGGATATCCTGGACCGCTCCCTGATCAAGGACTTCCACCGGGTTTGTATTGTTTTCTGTCGGAGCACACAGGTTTTTGACAGCTCGCCATGTGCTCCGGTGTCCGTGTCACCCCTCCCTCTCGTTATCGATCCCAGCTGTGTTCTGTCATTGTAATCACACTCACCTGTTTAGCGATTGATTTCTCCCCTTTATAGTTTTCCCCGCTGTGTGCAGTCCTTGTCAGATCGTTGTGCTCATAGCCGTTTCCTGACCTGTCAGCTGTGTTCCACAGTAGCGTTAGCTAGCTTAGCATAGCTTAGTTTGTTCAGTCAAGTTCAGCAGTTTAGTCAGCCACGTCAGCCTTCTGCTCTTACCCGCATCGGGTTCTGTGTGTATCGCCTGGGCTGGCGTTAGTTAGGTGTGTGTGTGTCCTGTTTGTCACAGGCTCCAGCTCTGTTGTCCTCCGTCCTGGGGTCAGGCGCTGTCCAGCCATCCCGCTCTCCCATCTGCCTCCGGACCGATTGCCTTCGCCTCTCTGTTCGTCAGTTCCACCCTCCTCTCCATCTCGCTCCTCGCTGGGATTCCCTTCGCCCGCGACGACCATCTCGCCTGTGCTTGCCTACCGCGCACTATCGTCGCTCCGCTGGTTCTCGTCCGGAGAAGTTACGTCCTTGCTGTCTTGCTCATTCTGAGCTCTGTCAATAAACTCTTGTTGTTTCGCATCTAGGTTCTCTGTGCTTATTCCTGACAAAATCAAATTAGAATAACTTATTTGTTAAGCAAAGGTCTCTCTTAGTATATCCACTAAGAAACATAAAAAAATAGTTTGTATCCTCTTTCTCTATAAACGCTATTGGATATAGCGTAGCCTGGTCTCCCACATCTTCACCCATCCTCTCTGTTTGTTATGATTCACACACTCTTATTTTGAATTTTTTTGTTTGGTTTTGGTGTTTCCTGTTTTCATTAATTTCCTGTTGGATAATCACGATCACCTGTAACACCCTGATTAGTAACACTATTTAAGTCCTCGGTTTTGCTGTTTAGGTTGTGGGTTATTGTGTTTTTTCTTGTGGATGTTTTGTGTATGCTTTTGGTTTCTTGTTCCCTGTATTCCTGTGTATTATCTTGCTGAACTATGCTTCTGTGCACCTGTTGTTGCTATTGATTGACCATTGATTTCAACGGTTAGTGTTTGTTTGTTTTTTCTCATTATTAAATATCTTTTGCTACTTATTTCCGTGTTCTGCTCCTTAGTCTCAGTTATCCCGTCTCTGCAAGCACTACCGTAACACCGCTCAGCCTACTCTCCTGCCCTGCCCCTCATCCTCTGGATGACACACTGGATGTCTCACAGCTCAAGGGTTTTTGTTACAACTACAGATTGTACTGCATATTGTTTAAAAATAAATAATAACCAATAATAACCCTTTTGCTCGTACAAAGGTCCACAGCTGGAACATCAGATGGCTCATCTGACCAGGGAAATGGGGCAGTTGGTACCCAAGTATACACTAAAAGGAAGTGAACCCCATGGATGACTGTTAAAGGGAGTTCTGTGCATAATTGGTCCAAGGGAGGAACTCATTCCAGCTCTGTTGATTTTTGTGGCAGTACCAGTATTGGAGTCTGAGGGTGGAAGTCCACTCTGATATGGGACCAGAGCCTCCGTGGGAAAGGCATTGGAACAAGTTTACCGGATAGGGCTATCAATAATGGCTGGAGGAAGAATGGGTTCTGGTGGTGATAGTTCGTCAGAAGGTTGGTAGAGTCAAGAAAGGGCATCAGCTGGATGGTACTTAGTACCTGGGTGGTAGGTGACAGTAAAATTAAAACGAGTGAAGAAGAGTGCTCAGCTGGTCAGCTTGATGTGGGTTTAGCCACTTGGAGTTATTCCAGACTGTGGTGGTCAGTGATAACCTTAAATGAGTGTTGGGATTCCTCCAGCCAAATGTCTTCAAGTAACTTACGATTACCAATGTCATAGTTGCACTGAGGCAGGGACAGCTTCCTGGAAAGGAAGGCACATGGATGGAGAGTTGGGGGGCTTCCCCTGCTGTTGAGATAACACAGCACCTACTCCCGTTGTCAACGCATCCATTTCAACGATGAATGGTGCATCAGGTCTTGGGTGTTGGAGAGCAGATGTTGTGTAGAACGCTTCCTTGAGGCACTGGAAAGCATGGATGGCTTCGGGGCTCCAGGACAGAGATTTGGGCTTGTGATGGAGAGAGGTTAGTGGAGAACTGATTAAATTGAAATTACAGATGAATCTACAATCAAAACTAGCATATGCCAGGAAACGTTGCAATTTTTGAGAGTTTTGGGTTGTGGCCAGTCCTTAATTGCATGTACTTTCCTCTGGTCCATTTGGATAATGTGCTGGTTAATAATGTAACCCAGGAAGTGTATGGTCTTGCTATGGAATTCACATTTTTCCAGTCTGAGATGGTGTTAATGGAGTTTGCAGAGTACAAGTTTCACATGATGTTGATGTTCAGACAGATCCGGAACATATAACAATAATGTTGGAGATACTCACAGAAGATTTTGTGTCAGGATCCTGGCTTCTGTCTAGTAGAGATCGCAATTTGCCAGGATCCTGACTCTGTCTTGTTACGTGTCAGAGCGCTCCACTCAATCTGTCTTAGTTCAGTTTCGTTTTGAGGCAGAGTCTGGACTCGCGCTCTGAGTGTGCGTTACGTGTGGAAGCACATGGCTAATTGCATATTAATCGGCCATGTGCTCTCCTGTCTTACGTCATTACCCCGCCTCCTTGTTTTCTCGGTACTCGTTTTGTTAATGTCACACACCTGTTAGTCATTGTTTTTTTTTTATTGCCCTTAATTTATTGGGGCAATAAAAAAGTAATTTATTGCCCTCGCATTTGCTGTCTTGTGCTGGTCCGTGTTGTTTCAATGCCTGTTGTTGTTTCATGTTGTTGTTTCTAAGCTTGTTGTTTTTCCGGCTGTCTATTTTTTTCTTCAAACAAGAACTACTTGTTCTCTGTTTGAAGGATAAGTCTTGTTGTGTTTATGTTATCTGTTATGGTCTTGTTCCGTCTATCTTCCCTGTTTTAGTGATTCCTGTCTAGTTCCCTGTTAGAATCATAGTATAGTCAGTGTTATCTGTTCTTAGTTAAGTATTCTGTCTAGTCCGTGTCTTAGTTCATTGTTACCGTTTCATCTGTTGTTAATTTATTTATAATTATAATCTTTATTTTTGTTTCTACCATTGTGTTTGTTTTTTTATTGTTTGTTTGTATTCTTTACTTAAGTTTTGATTTATTAGTTATTCTCAGTCTGTTCTTGTTTGCCCTCTGGTGGCTTGTTTGGTTTAACTGGTTATTTCTTTAGTTTGTTGTCTTAGTTAGTTATAATAAAGTTTTTGTTCTTGTTCCGCTGTCTGCATCTGGGTTCTTCCCGTTCACAAACCTGACATTTACCATCACCTTTAGATAATGTTTCACCAGCAGTAAAGCTGTTTTAAAGCAAGATGTTATTTAACATATGTTACAACTGAGCCCCTCTGCCATGTGCCATTAATGAAGGGAGGTTTGGCCACCAGTATCGGTTTATTAGCAGTTGGATGATGGCTGTGATACCCAGATGACCGAAACTCTCATGCACCTGCCACAACCGGGGCAACTAAGATCCTTTCGGAGATTATATTTTCAGGGGATAGGGATTTAGGAGCTTCGTCGGACTGCCAAGGGAGGGAATCGACCTTAGTGTTCCTGAAAAGTACCTGCAAAATCAAATAGTGTGAAAAACAGGGACCATTGGGTTTGGTGGGAGAAGTTAAACTACGGAGCTAAAACCTCTAATGAATCGGCAGTAGAAGTTGGCAAAACCTAGCCATTGGGGTTTCTGGACGGGGTTTCATTACCCCCCTGAACTATTTCTCCCTCATTCCATGAAATAAATGGTTTGTGTGCGCGCAGTATGGCAACAATAGTAAGGGTGGGAGATGATATAAAATTTTGGTCTGGTGCTCCACTCTTCCTATTCCCAGAAGCCGACCTCTGAAGAAGAACAGAGAAGAAGAATTCTGTTGTATTGTGTCACAGATAAACATCTACAACATCAGGAATATCAGACCTTTCCTGTCCGATCACGCAACACAGCTCCTAGTCCAAGCACTGGTAATATCAAGGCTGGACTACTGTAATGCCCTTCTGGCTGGCCTTTCAGCCAATGAAACCAGACCCCTGCAAATGGTTCAGAATGCTGCAGCACGTCTGGTCTACAATCAACCAAAAAGAGCCCATGTCACACCCATACTGATCTTACTCCACTGGCTACCTGTAGATGCCCGCATCCAATTGAAAACTCTGACACTTGCCTTTAGGACAGTCACCGAAAACCTCTCCCTCCTACCTCAAGACACTCCTCCAGACATATGTCCCCTCTCGCCAGCTACGGTCAGTTAATGAGCAATGTCTAATCGTTTCCCCACAACGAGGTACTAAAGATTGCTAAAAATCATGCTCTAAAACTTTCACCTACCCTGTTCCTTTGTGGTGGAATGAACTCCCAGCCTCCACCCCAGAGACCATCACAACCTTTAAAAAACAACTCAAAACACATCTGTTCCACAGACACCTGACCAATCCTCAATGCTCTAATTCTCTTTCCTCCCCCCCAAAAATTCTGTTCATCCTGTCTCTAGTAACAGAATACAATATCCACTTGTAAATGTAGCTTGTAGACTCGGCTTGTTTGTTCTTAGGAAAAAATGTTTAATGCTCTCGTCACCAGTAAATCCCTTTGGATAAAAATGTTTGCTAAATGAATAAATGTAAATATTCACATTCCTTTATACAGGTAGCAAACGAGCAGGGAGACAGGAGCTGTAGTGCAATTGTAAATGGATGATTGTGCCACAGTGGAGACATTGCAGGTAGAGCCATACAGGAGGTCACCATCCCCTGAGTATTGGGACTACAACTCATAATCCCACATACCCGTCTGATTGTTTCCATGCCTGTTCCTCATTATTCCTAATTAACTAATTATTTAAACCCTTCCTATTCAAACCCTGTGTGTCTGCCCTGATTACTGCCTGTTTGGATTATTGTTTGTACTACACTGCCTGCACCAATCTTGTAACTGCATTTGGATTATGATTTTCCTTGCCCTAGCCATATCTGTCTGCCAGTATCGACCCTTGCCTGTTTTCACTAAGTTTGTGTTTTGTCAATAAAACTGCACATAGATCCTCACTCACTGCCTCCTGAGTCATTGTTACAGAAGACTTCATCACTCATGGAACCAGCAGTAGTCGACTGGTTTTTCCTTGAGGTGTTGGCCCAAACTCATGCCCTAGCTGCACATCAACATCAGCTCTCGCAACTGACGTTGTTAATGGAGAAGCTAGTGTAGGCCCTTTAGAAAGTTCATACTGCCTGAACACGTTAGTCCTTCCCAATCCACTACTACCTTGTGGTTCCTTTAGCTCCCCAATTATCTTTTCAAGAGAATTATGGTGGCTCACCAACCAAGTGCAAGGGCTTTTTGATGCAGTGCTCCATGTTTTTAGCTCAGTAACCCATGCTCTATGTTTACAGATGAGAGCAAGATCGCATTAATCTGTTCTCTTCTGTCTGGAACAGCTCTGGACTGGGCTACCGCAGTTTGGGACTACCAAGTTCCATCTTCTATCTCCTACCCAACCTTTGTGCAACAGCTAAGAGAGGTATTTGAACACCCAGAGGGAGGCAGGAGTCCAGGGGATTGTCTGTTGGCCCTGCATCACGATTTTTCGACAGCCACTGAATACACCCTCAAATTCTGCACTTTGGCTGCTCAAACTACATGGATGGCGAACACCCTAGGATTGTTGTTTTGCTGTGGATTCAATACCGAACTAAAGAAGGAACTGGCTTGGCGTGAGGAGGATCACTCATAAAGGAACATCTCTGCCTTTATTGTGGCCAGGCCGTCTGACCTGTTCGCCTAAGCAGCAGGGGTCTACCCGGGTGAGTGAATTACCAAATTCTGATTGTGCTGCTTCATGTCTCAAGCTGCCCTTTATAATTTGCTTTTCTAATTCCAGCTGATAACTTTATAGATGAAACTCTGGTGAAAATGCATGCTATACCTCTTCTCCCCGTAATTCTCCTCTGGCAGTGGCAGCTTTAGACGGCAGACCACTGGGATACGGTCACGTTCATCACTTTACAAACCCAGTCAACCTACAGTTCGGTACTATTCATCAGTAAGTCATCCAGCTCTTTCCTATTCACTCCCCTCACAACACTGTTGTGTTAGGACTGCCTTGGCTCCGAAAACACAACCCTTAGATCTCCTGGCAGGACAGGGACATAATCCACTGGGGAACCACCTGCTCCCACATTTCATGGTTCCCTGTTAAAACCTGCCAGTGGTCCGAGGGAGGAGGAGGCAGAGGAGAACTTCCAGGGCCATTCTCCGATCATTATCTGTGATGATGAGACCTACCAGGTTTGAGGACTCTAGACGCGGGGGTCGAACACTTCAATACCTGGTAGACTGGAAGAGGTACGGTCCAGAGAAAAGATCCTGGGACCCAGCTGAGGACATCCTCGACCCTACGCGCAGTAGGGACTGGACCCACGTACCTGGGTAGACCCCGGTGTCAAATACGTCCTCGCTTCAGGAGCCGCTTACAGAAGGGGGGCTCTGTCAGCAATGCTGCCTCCAACTATGTCGATTTCTGTAATGACCACCGGAGGTCACCATCCTCTGAGTATTAGGACTACAACTCCCATAATCCCACATACCCAGTTGATTGTCTGATTGAACAGATGACCTGTTCCTCACCATCACTCATTGGTTTTGTCAATAAAACACAGGGCTCGCAAAATCGCTAGCCCGACGTCCCGGGACTATTGTGTCATCCAGCCAGGCTACCAAAATGTATTTCCACCCTGCCCATCAGGCTATCTTATAAAAAGGAAAAATATATTCCAATGCTTTTGCATTCTCTCACAAATTCGGTCAGGTAATTATGTTGTATGTATTTTTCAGGCATCGGGGAGCCACTATTGAAATCGTGTTTTGAATGCGTGACCGCTTTCCAGTTTCACTTTCAATTCGCGATCGTGTGAACTGTGTATCAGTGGCGCTCATCCTGTCAGTCATTACTATCCTCATGTAACAAGTGAAATCTCTGCAGCAAGAACATGTGATATAGATTGCTTGCGCAGTGGACAGAGTTGCGAAAATCGCTGATAGTTCAACTGAGAGGGAGATACTTGTTGGACTTGACACTGACATTATTGATAAAGTCTTGTGCAATCTGCTAACCTTCTAAGATGAAAGTTTTGTTTAACCTCTCCTTTGCATTTATGAGTGAGAAGTATAGAGGAAAAGCAGCTTTGGACTTCTAGCATACATGCTTGGTATTATGCTCTGTGCAAACCCAGGTAATCTGACATAAAGACTGCTTTACTTCAAAGTTTCTTGTAAATGTCTTAATATGATGGACATGCTGTGTAATACATTAAATTTAGAGGAAAAAGAAGAAGGTTAAGGTAAATTTATTTGGGTGCATAGGATGGCCTGGGTGGGTGTGGGATTTCCTGGCCTGAAATTACGTCTCAGTCCAGCCCTGGTCTCAACACTTAAGATTCAGGATTAGACTTTAACATTAGCATGATGTAACATGTTTTAGTATGTACTAGTACTATGCAAGCAAAATAATAGCATGTTCTAACATGTATTATAATGCTGTCATGTTTAATCATGTTGCTACCATCCCAGATGTATTTTTATCACAGATCCACTAAAGAGGGTGTTCTTTAATAGCTCAGGAGATTTAACGGAGATCTGAGTTGTTTATTTGTGTCAACTTGCTGTCTCAAATGTTTCTTCTAAAATTGCTTAGGGTAAATAAAAATAGAAACAAATGAGACGATTGTTAAAATACATTAGAGTGTAGAGCTGTACAATTATTATAGATTGTAGCTACAATTATCTGAATTTGGCTAAGTGTGAGGGGTGATTTTTCTGGGTCTTATAAAGATAAATATTAAAGACACAGGAGAAATAGCCAAAGTTTTGCTTGCTTTCTATTTAATATACTTGCTATCTAGCATAAATAGCGGAGACATTAAAGAGATCTCATGTGTGATTTTTTAGTGAAATGTTTTAGTATGTTGTAGCATGATCTATTATGATGCTAGCATGATGATATCATGTTTAATCATGTTGATTGCACCATGCATGCATGTTTTAATCAAATGATGTAGCATGATGCATTCATAATTTGATGGTTCACCTGGCCAATGATTCTTTTTGCAATGTTCCATCTATATTGCTCAACAACTACAAACATTTGCCAATGAGAAGGCTAGCATGGCATTTGTTATATCCCTGCTGTGTGGTAAAGCACTTATGTGCTTTAGCTTTTGGGTCTCATTAATCAACAATCATATTTAATTTATACAGCAGTTCAAATTGCTTTACAAACCAAAAATTAAAAAAAAAAACAGATACTCCACTGAACATGCTCAATAAGCATGGCCATAAGAACATTGCAGTTCTGGATGACCTGTTTAGTGCAGAGGCAGAAATCCACTGACTGTTTTCCTTCCTAGGACTTTGAGTAAGTGCATGGATTCAGTCTGGTATGCTGGTATGCCTCATGGTGAGATCTCTGTCACATTTGAGAGGAGGAGAAAATGTCATTCAGAGCATCGAAGGGCACACTTCTCCTCTTCTACCTATACAAATCCTCTGAAACCCTGCTCCATCAAAACAGGGTACAGTTGACAGTGACAATTAGGTGGGAGTATTAGGATCTTCTGCCCTGCCCAGAATGCTCACCACTAGACGATTGGTTTGGGCTCTTGGGCCCCAGTGCTTTTCTAAGGTACATGACAAGCTCACAAAGTCATGGTGTGCCCATGGCAGTGTGTACCCGCTTTGCAGGCTCATCTGCTCTCACTACACTCGATGGCAGGACAGCTAAGGGTTATGTCAACATTCCCCAGGTGGAATGTGCAATCACGGTGCAGCACCTATGCCCTCAGAATGCTGCCAGGAGGAACCAATTAGGGATCCCTTCCCAGTCCTGTAAGTATGTGGTGTGGCTGGGCACATGCTATAGCGATTCTGGAAGCCAACGTGCTGAATATCTGCACAAGAATACAACTAATTCAGGAATTATGCATGACCTGGCATGGTGACCGACCTCGTTCTGAGGGGTGACTAAGGTTATGTGCCCTGGGTCCATTACATTACATTTACATTTATGCATTTGGCAGACATTTTTATCCAAAGCGACTTACATTGCATTATACTATACATTGAGAAGCAACAACTATAATATTCGAGTATTCTTACATGCACTGGCTACATGTTCAAATTTACCACCACTTCCTTTTGGGATCAGGTGGTGAACATACAAGTTTTCCCCACTGGGAGGAAGATGAACCCTGTCCGGGATTCCAGTGCATGAATTACACATGGACCACAAAGACAGTTTTATTAACTCTGAACAGCTCTTTGTCTGCTTTGGATGACAGCAGAAGGCTGTTTTCAAAAAGGTAAGCCCACGGATTATAGATGGCACTGCATTGGCATACCACTCACAGGACCTGTTGTGTCAACTTGGGGTTAGGGTGCACTCTACTACATCCTCTTGGACAATGGGTTGTGTTGTGATGTGTTCTTGTAATTTTGGGGAGTGGGGGTTGTTGCTAGCAAAAATTGCTAAAAAAAAAGCCACTGCTGTAGTTTTTTCTTGGAAAGTACCTGCTTCCTCCAGTAAGAAGTGTACATCTTAAGCTGTACAACCACAAACTTAAATGTTTTTTATTGAGATTTTATGTAATAGACCAACACAAAGTAGCTGTGTTGCTACTTTGTGTTGCAACACAGATACGTGTTGCAACAAAGATACGTGGTGTAACGAAGATGCTGAAGCGGCGGGATCCATATGCAGAACTTTAATTGTAATTACAAACAATAAACAGGCACAAGTCAAAACTGGCAAACAGAGCAATGTAGGCGAGACAGGGACAAAACATAGACACAGGCAAGGGTCGAAGCAGGCAGCAAACAATTCCGAATCAAAAATAAGAGGCAACCAGCAAAGGTTAAAAAACAGTAAACAGTCCAAACAGTAACATAAAGGCAGTCCGAAAAAACGCTCTGAAATGCAGCACATGGCAAACAAGACATCGCACAGACAGAAGTGAAGATCTGGGCTTTATAGGGCAGCTGATTGGATGCAGGTGGCGAACCGGAAGCTCATAAGTCCTGGATATGGGGCCGATGGGAATTGTAGTCCGAAATGGCAGATTACAATTGTATGTAGACTATGTAGACTATTGTAAATTTATATTATTTTTTTCCATATCCATATCGGGATTTCCATATCCCGGAATATGTCATTCATGAACGACTGAAACACTTGGCTATAAGATATTCATAGCGGCCAGAAGAAGTCAAAAATGCTATCTTCCACTCATACCCATCAAGTATGCAAACCAGATTATAGGTGCTCCTAAAATCAGAAAAATCGCGTCAGAGTTGTTCCAGAACTACAGGGATGAGTGGAAGGGTTAATAGTAACCTCCAAATATTAAGGAACTTAATAGTAACCTCGTTAAGGCCCCGATAATCAATACAAGGTCTTAGTCCCCTTAGCCCCCCTTCTGAACCCAGCTGAAACTAGGGAGTTAGATGGATGAATAAACACCTTAGCTAATTCTTCATCAATGTATTGCTGCATAGCAGCCGACTCTAGTTGAGATACTGGAAAAATACGACCTTTAGGAGATTTCGCTCCCAGAATAAGATCAATGGCGCAGTCTACTTCACGACCTTCTGTTTACTAAAGACTAGAGCCAAATCAGAATATTTTAATGGGATTCGAGAGGGAAGAGATGTAATCTTTGATCTCAAATCTAAATGGATGAGTTGGATAGGATCAACCTTTTGTAGGCACGATTGGTGAAAGTTTTGGGTTATCTCTCCCCTATTCCAAGAATTGGATGGCTTGTGTGTGAGCAACCGGGGTAAACCCAGAACAACGGTGTGATTGGGAGCAGAGATGGCATAAAGGATTCATTTTTCAGAGTGGAGGACCCCCACGAACAGTTGTAATTGCTCCATTTGGTGCTCCACTCTTCCATGTCCCAATGGGTGGCCATCTAGTGCCTCCACCTCTAGGGAAGAAGGACAGGGTATTAGAGGGATGTGATTTTTGTTGGATGTGTTCGAAAGTTCAGCGTGTACTCAGCAGTGGTGTTATTCCCTTGGTTGAGAGCAAGTAGCTGTTCGCCGGGGCTCAAGCCTTCAGAAGGGTGCTCAAAACGTCCCTAAACTGTCGCAAAAACTGACTAGAATGTGGGAAAAATACACAGCGGTAGCCGAGTCCAATGCCTTCCCTGTTAGAAGAAGGCAAACAAAAGCGATGCGGCTGCTCTCTGTGGGGTACAAAGCGGGTTGTTGGGA